>JAQZBX010001172.1:0-87610 GCA_029593785.1 Cabassous unicinctus | reverse complement strand
TCTTTGAATGCTTGGTAGAACTCACCTGTGCAATTGTCTGGTCCTGAGCTTTCATTTTGGGGAGTTGTTTGATGACTGTTTCAATATCTTACTTGTGATTGGTTTGTTGAGGTCTTCTATTTCTTCTAGGGTCAGTGTAGGTTGTTTGTACATTCCTAGGAATTTTTCCATTTTGTCTATATTGTTTAGTTTGTTGTCATACAGTTGTTCATAGTATCCTCTTATGATCTCTGCTATTTCTGTGCGGTCAAGAGTAATGTCTCCATTTTCACTTTTATTTTATTTAAAATTCCATCTTCTCTATTTTTTCTTTGTCAGTCTAGCAAAGTGTTTGTTGATTTTGTTAACCTTTTCAAAGAACCAACTTTTGGTTTTGTTTATTTTTGCTATTGTTTTTAAGTTCTTAATTTCATTCATTTCTGTTCTGATCTTTGTTATTTCATTCCTTCTGTTTGCTTTGGGAATAGTTTGCTGTTCTTTTTCTAGTTCCTCCAGCTGTGTAGTTAGGTCATTGATTTTTAGCTCTTTCTTCTTTTTTAATGTAAACATTGAGGGCTATAAATTTCCCTCAGCACTGACTTCGCCATAGGTTCTGATATGTTGTTTTCTTGTTTTCATTTGTCTAAAGATATTTATTGATTTCTTTTGCATTTTCTTCTTTGACACATTGATTATTTAAGAGTGTGTTATTTAATCTCCCTATATATATGAGTTTTCTCTTTTTCTGCCTTTCCAAAACTTTATTCCATTATAATCAGAGAAAGTACTTTGTATAATTTCATCTTGTTAAATTTATTGAGTTTTGCTTTGTGATCCAACATATGGTCTATCCTGAAGAAAGATCCAAGAGCACTTGAGAAGAATGCATATCGTGCTCTTTTGGGATGCAATGTTTTGTATAAGTCTATTAGGTTTGGCCCATTTATAATAGTATTCAAGCTTTCCATTCCTTTATTGACCCTCTGCCCAGATCTTCTATTGCTGGGGGTGGTGTACTTAATTCTCTAACTACTATTGTAGAAACATCTATTTCTCCCTTCGGTTTTGCCAGTGTTTCCTCATGTAATTTGGGGTTCCTGGTTAGCTACAAATACATTTATGATTGTTATTTTTTCCTGGTGAATTGTTCCTTTTATTAATATATAAAGTTCTTCCTTTTCTCTAGTAACAGTTTTGCTTTTAAAGTCTATTTCAGCTGATAAAAGTACAGCTACTTCAGCTTTTTTTTGACTACTGCATGCATGGAATATCTTTTTCCAGCCTTTCACTTTCAATCTATTGGTATCCTTGGGTCTAAGGACAGTCTCTTGTAGATAGTATATAGATGGCTCATATGTTCTTATCCATTCTGCCAGTCTGTGTCTTTTGATTGGAGTATTTAATCCATTAACATTTAATGTTATTACTCTAAAGGCAGTTTTTATTTCACTCATTTTGACCAGTGTGTTTTATCTATCATATTTTATTTTCACAACTCTTTTGGCCCTTTTAGTTACTTTTGCTGATATAATCTTCATTTCTAGGCTTTCTTCCATGATTTTCTCTCTGTGTGTTGTCTTTTCAGGCTGTACTCTCCTTTTAGTATGTCCTGCAAAACCAGTCTTTTGGTTACAAACTCAGTTTCTGTTTGTCTGTGAATATTCTAAATTTGCTCTCATTATTGAAAAACAATCTTACTGGGTATAAGATTCTTGGCAGTATCTGAAATATATTATACCACTGCCTTCTTACCTCCATGGCTTCAGATGAGAAATTGGCACTAAACTTATTGGGTATCCCTTGAATGTTATGTATTGCTTTTCTCTTGCTGCTCTCAGAATTCTGTTTTTCTTTGGCATACAACATTCTGATTATGATATGTCTCATAGTTGGTCTATTCAGATTTATTTGGTTGATAGTACATTGTGCTTCTTGGACATGGGTATCTATGCCCTTCAATAGGGTTGGGAAATTTTCTATCATTATTTCTTCAACTACTCCTTCTGTCCCTTTTCCCTTCTCTTCTCCTTCTGGGATACCCATGACAAATATATTTGCACATCTCTTGCCATCATTTAGTTCCCTGAGACCCTGTTCATTTTTTTCCCATTCTTTTCTTCATCTGTTCTTTTATATGTTTGCTTTCGGAGGCCATGCCTTCAAGCTATTTGATCCTTACTTCTCCCTCCTCAAATCTGCTGTTATATGCCTCCATGTATTTTTATTTCACTTATTGTGACTTTCATTCCCATAAGATCTGCTATTTTTCTATGTGTGCTTTCAAATTCTTTTTTGTGCTCATCCAGTGTCTTCTTAATATCATTAATCTCTTTAGCCATCTCATTGAGTTTATTTAGATTTGTTTGAATATCTATGATTAGTTGTCTCAACTCCTTTATGTCATCTGGGGGCTTATCTTATTCCTTTGAATGGGCCCTATCTTCCTGCTTCTTGGTAAGGATTGTAATTTTTGCGGTATCTTGGCATCTGGCTTACTAGATGTATTTATTCTGGGTGCAGTTTCTCTTTTGTGCTTTCTTGCCCTTTCTCTCTTGTTGGTTGTATAGTAGGAGCTGAGGATTTAGTTGGTACTGTAAGCTGTGGAGGCTGAAACTACCCACATTGCCCCAGGTACCAATGAAGCTTCTCCCACCTTTCTCTGCCAGGGGTAGAGACTGAGTGGCAGCCACGTATAATAATCCAAGTTGTACATGCCAAGACCATCTGTAGCTGCCCAGAAAGACTGATGAAGTTTCATTCTTCTTCTCTCCTGCCTGGGGTAGGGATAGAGTTGCAGGTGTGGGCAGTAATCTATTCCATGTGTGTCCAAAATGACTGCAGTTCCAGGTAGACTGAGGTAACATTGCCTCCCCTCCTCCACTGCCAGGGGTAGGGAGGTACCCTCTGGAATACCCAAAAATCTAATCCATGTGGGCCGAATGTACCTGCAATTGCCCTGAGAGGCTGAGGAGTACTGTCCCTTCTGTCCTTTAGGGTATGGGGATGGTACCACAGGCACCCAAAAGTCTAATCCATGCAGGCTGAAACTTCCTGCCATTGCCTGGAAAGGCTGAGGAAACACTAGCCATCTCCTATCCTATTGGTGGGTGGGGGTGGATACACTGGTACCCAATAGACCAGTCCGTGCAGGCCAAAAGTGCCTGCCATTGTCCAGAAAGGCTGAGGAAACACAGCTCCCCTCCTATCCTAAATGGGGGCAGGGATGGAGCTACAGGTGTCCAACTCTTCAGTCTGTGTGGGCAGAAAGCACCTGCAGTTTCCCAGAAAGGCTGAAGAAACACCAAACCCCTCCTGTCCTATGAGGTTGGATGGGTATAGATGGTATTGAAGGTACTCAACAAACCAGGTTCATGTGGCCAAAAGCACCTGCAGTTACCAGAGAAGCTGGGGAAACACTGCCCCCTTCTTGTCCATCTGGGGGTGGAGGTGGAGCCCCAGGCACCTAACAGTCACGTTTATGCAGGCCAAAAGTGCCTGTAATTCCCTGAGAGGCTGAGGAAACACCAGCTCCCTCTTTTCACAAGGGGGTGGAGAGATGGACTCGAAGGCACTCATCAAACCAGTTCATGAGGGCTAAAAGCATCCGCAGTTGCCCAGAGAGGCTGAGGAAACCCAGCTCCTCTCCTATCCTACTGGGGTATGGGGATGGAGACCCACGTGTCTGACTACTCAGTCTGTGCTGGCTGAAAGCACCTGCAGTTGTCTGGAGAGGCTGGTGCAGGTCTCCCCAGCTTCTTCCCTGCCAGAGGTGAGGCTGGTTCCTAAGCTAGGTCTGCAGACCTATCTAGGTGAAAGAAGCCGGTCCCTACCAACACTGTGATTTTCAGCCAGCCCAGCTTCCCTCATGCCAGGGGCAGAATTAAAAAGGTGGCTACCAACCTCTTTCCATTTTGGACAGGTTTAAACTTTAGCTGTTCTTAGGATTATACTGTAGCCAGCCAAATTTACTAATTAGTGGCTGATGTTGGTGACCAACTGTCTTTCCTCTCCCATTTTTGGGAAATGGAGTTTCCAACTCCAGCCACAGAATAGCTCCCAAGGTGGCTTGCACCACCTGTGGAGGATGGGCACCAGCCTCTGTGGCGTGGAGTGCTCTACTCACGCAACTTCACTGCAGATGGGCAGTCTCCTCCTTCCATTTTTTCAATGATGTTGCAAGATGCTTTTCTGGTCTCCTGAGCCCCCCAAACAGGTGCTTTAGGTAGCTCTGTTTTGATTACTAACTGCCCTGTAGGATGAGCTGACTCTTGGAACACCTTAGCCACTATCTTGCCCCCCATCTACACTATGATAACTTTTTTCCTTATTACTTAAGTCTAAAACTTTATAAAATACTGTCTTAATTTCCCTTCTCCTAAGACAGATACCATATAATGGACTGGCTTAACACAAGGATTTATTGGCTTATGGTTTCACATTCTAGAAGGCTTGCTTCCTCCTAGGCTTCCTCCTAGGCTAGCCAGCAGTCCTTGGGTTCCTTGCTTTTCCTTGTCATATAGCAATGTTCTCTCTTTTCTCTTCCAAGCTCTGGCTTTTTCTTCTCTGTGGCTTTTTCTGTGTGGGCTTCTCTATAAGTCCTCCAGTAACAGTACTGTAGCAGTTTGAAATTATTTTATGAATCCAAAAAGAGAAACATGATTGTAAACAAATCTATTCCTCTGGTTGTGATGCCCTTTGGTTTCATTACATTCAGTTGAGGGGACTTTGAATAGATTACTTGATAAGATTGCTTTAGGGCTTTTGATTGGACTATGTCAGTGAGTCCTGACTCAGGTTGAGACCATGCCCCCTTGCTGGGTCTCCTATAAATGGACTCAAATGAACAGACAGAAAAAAGGAACTGCCATGTTTGATTCTGCCATGTGAGAGAAAAGATTCCAGTTTTTCCCACTGCCGAGCTGCACGAAAAGAAGCCCTAAGAGACAAACCCTATGCCAGGAGAGAGAGGACTACAGGATCATTTAGCATGAAGCCCTAAAAGGCTGGGCCTACTGAGCAGCTCAAGAGGAGACAGTGAGCCTGGAGAGGAAGGCTGAAACCTTGGCAGAGATCAGCGGCCATCTTGCTTCACCACGTGGCAACACGCCAGAATCAACATTAGCTGAGTTTGATGAGAAAGCATCTCTGAAGGACTTTTCATGGCCTTAGAACTCTAAGCTTTTACCCCAAATAAATACCCTTCATAAAACCCAACATATTTCTGATACTTTGCATCAGAAACACTTTGGCAAACTAAAACAAGGACTAAGACCTATCCTGATTCATTTGTGCCTCACCTAACTAAAAATAACATCTTCAAAATGTCCTTTTTACAATGCATTCAGACTCATGGAATGGATTTTATTAAAAATATGTTTTTTTCTGGGGTACATAATTTAACCTACCACACAAACTTTGTTAATGAGAATGGCGAAACAGGCACTCTCACACATTACTAATAAAGTGTAAATCATTGCAAATAGTAGAGAGGAAAATTTGGCTCTTTCTATTGAAATTAAGATCTATGTAGCTATTGAATATGCAAGTCCTCTTTATGGAATTTATCCTACAGAAATATGTATAAAATTACTCATTAGTACTATTTGTATCATAATACTACTTGTAACAATGTATTGATCGGAGTATATTTATTTTTTGTTTTGTTTTGTTTTGTTTTTAAAGATTTATTTATTTATTCCCCCCTTGCTGCTTGTGTTTTACTGTGTCCATTCGCTATGTGTTTCTTCCGTGTCTGCTTATCTCCCCCTTGCTGTGAGGTCCTGCTGCATCAGCCCACTGCGCCGTGCGGGCGGGCCTGCTCTCACAAGGAGGCCCCGGGAAGCATGGTAAACGGGGGCTCTATCGATTGAGCCACACCTGCTTCCTGCTGTGAGGTCTTGCTGCATCAGCCTACCGCGACGCGTGGGCTGGCTGGCCTGCCCTCACAAGGAGGCCCCGGGAGGCGAACCCGGGGCCTCCCATATGGTAAACGGGAGCTCTATCCATTGAGGCACACCCACTTCCCCGGAGTATATTTAAATTAATTATGCTGCATGCACAGTGGCATAGTTTGCAGCAGTGAACAATGGGGAAAATCCTAAGTATTAATTTGGAAAGATCTCAAATATATCTTTTTAATAAAAATGGCAAGGTGTTAGCCAATATTTATAGAATGTTTCAAGTTATATAAAAGCGAAAGAAAATAATGTTTCTGTGTATGTTTGTGTGTATGTATGTAAATAATTTCTCCAGAATGTATAAGAAATTGATAACATTGGTTCCCTAAAAAGTAAGAAATTGAGTGGTTGGGAGAAAATGGTGGGAGGAAATCATTTTATCATATACAATCCATATTTTTAAATTTGATCTCTGCAAATGAACAAGCTGGTCAAAATTTTAATTTAAAAAGGTTTATATACACTTTAAACACATTTAAATGAATGAAAGAACCAATGGAAAGCACAAGAATTTCTATCATTAATAGACATGACACTTAAGACTGTAGAGTCTTGATATGTATGTGAACAATATCATACCCAATATTATATATACAAAAAGAACCAGATATTCTGTTAGTTTGAAAACATAAGGGAATAGGGAAATACATATGTAAAGCTGATTTAAAATAGGAGTTTTTCAAAATGATTTTCAACTTAGGTAAATGGTATATTTTCCTCTCTTGCTCATTGTGTTGTGTCAGTTCTCATACTTTCTTGCAAAATGATTCATCATGTGTTTCAAAGGTGAGTTAATTGAGAGCCAAATAGCATATTTACTTTTATATTCACTCAATAATTAGCTGGCCTTTTAATAATTGCCTTTGAATTATGTAATAGCAAGAAAAATTGTGTGTCTGTACATGTGTGCATTCTGAGACAAAATACTCAATAGTGTAATTGGGATGTAAGAAAAACATAAAATGAAGTGAATTTTCAGATAATCTCAAGTAAAGTAAATGTCAAATAATTTACTTACTCTATACAACAATAACTGTTTTACAATCTTTTCTGGAGGAAAGATTATCTTTTATATTTCACACATAGGCCTGAATTCAGAAACAGTATCTGAAATATCATGGTGTACTATTGCAAAAGATTTTTATTATACATTTAAATTTTTATTAAATGCAGTCTTCTGATGGAATCCATTCTGTGCATATCTACACCAAGTGTACCAACCAAGGAATTTTAAGAGACTGAGAATGATCAATGATCTCTTTCTATTGGCAAATAGTTTCAAACATAAAGTTCATATGTGAAACAGATGAAATTTAAAGAAATCTAAAATTTTAAACCAAAAATGTATTGCACAGTACTATAAATAAACTGATAGTCAAGTGGAAAAAACATATAAATGAGGCATAGGTTATATATCTTAAATAGGTCCATCTGGTCTCTCTACTACAGCATATTTTAATCATGATAAGTTTTTTCTAGTATAGAATATTTTACATTAATTATTTTTTCCAAAGCATGCAAAGCATTGGTCAAAGAAAAATGTATGCAACTAAGACTATAGACAATAAAATTAAATTCAATAATAATTAATACCTTTTCAGTTATAAATATATTTTTCTTATACTTGTGATTTTACTCATGATTGAATGAATATAAAACATGTTGATTTAAGTATATTTATCATGTGTGTTATGTTTTAGTAGTGTTTGTAGCCTTATTAACAAAAATAACAAAAATCTGGCAATTAAGAATGCTGCTCTCATATTTTCCCCTCATTATATTTACCCGATATTTTACTTCCTTGCTCTCTGTTTCTTAATCTACAATATTGGACTATATTGTTCAATACTTCGGTGAATAGATAGTAATAATGACATCACAACATTTGGTGCATAATAGGCTCTAGGAAATGTCTATTTTAGTAGTGAATAACATTTTATTATGTACTTTTAATAACAAGTAAGATTGGTAAGTATTATCATAATGCTGACTTAATTATCTTAAAGAAGTTAAAATATGATTGTCATATCATAAAATCTACAATTTTGGATAATCCATACAAATATATTTAAACCAAAAAATAGATATAGATATTCTAAACTACTAGTCAAGAATATCTGAAATTATGTCTCTGAAAGACCAAAATACAATCTAAAAATTTTAAGGAAGAAACAAGGCATAATAAGAAAATAATATGGACATTTTATTCTGGGATGGTATATTAAAATGAGACATCACCTTGATAATAAAAAGGTCTTACAAATAACAGTAGAATTAATATTATTAATAACTATTTAAAACAAAGATAAATTAATGTTCTATTTACTCATGTCTTGAGGGAGATATGTTTTCCACAAAATTACCCAATTGTTCTTTATCTTTTCATAGTCTATGAGCATGAACTAGACTTCAGAGACCCCAAGAAAAAACTGGCACATGTAAATGAAGAGATATTTTAGGTTGATGTTGATTACAATATTGTTTGAATTTGTAAAGATTTAGAAACATAACAAATGGACAGGAAGGTGATGAATAATGAGATGTTTTTCATAGAGTGGAATGCAAATAACAGTAAAATGTAATAATGAATCAAAAGGGGAGAACTATATGTTACAACACAGATAAATTGGAAAAAAACATAAGTGAAAAAAGTAATGAACAGAAGCTGTACTTATCAATGTTGAAAGAGTATATTATTCATAGATACAAACAGAACTTGAAGGGTGGATTGGATACAAGATTAGAGAGTTTGATGAGGGACCTGAAAATGGGGACTGATGAAAATCAAGTCAGATTGTCCCTATACCATCGGTGTGGGTGGGCTACACACTGAGAAGTCTGATAGTTCCCTGAGGGGCCTCAGTCTTTTAAATGCTATGATTCTAACTAGTGAAGGATACAAATTTCAGGACATTTAATTTTCCATTACCAAGGTGTCTGTATTAACCATATTATAAGGACTCAAGTTTGTTTATTAGTCCACTATATTTTTATAATGGTAGAATAAATGTTCAAAAAAGAATCACAAAGTAGGCCAGACCATTGTGTTTAACCTTATTTCTTTATGGAAAAGGACAATGTATAAAATTAAGTTTTAGATTATGATACAATATCAATCAGAAAGCGATATCATCTATGAAAAGCCATAAAATGTATGTTGTAAGTGGATGGATGTGCATTTTTATGTGGCTCAAAAATGCTATAACCAGAACTATCAGCTCTGTGGAAATCTACTTTATTAGGTTATTTTTACAGTGGAATAAACAAAATCTTATCAGGTGTCATGTATCACCAAACCCAATTTCATTAGAAAGTAAATGAAACAAAGAAATTCAAATTGGACCAAAAATGAGTGTAGATCCACCTTTCCACCCTTCCAAGATGTGAATCACTTGCAGGGCAGTTGGTACTTTGAATTAGGAACTAAATGAAAATTTTATTCCTGTCTATGCATGGTATTTATTTTTACGCACAAATATATTCAATCAAACAAATTGAAAACATACTAAAGCCATTTAATTCTCACCAGATTTATTTAAAATTACATGTCAGTTGTTTAAGATCTACTAGTGATAATCGCCAGGCAAATACTCATTTTCAATTAGGGCAAAGGACATATAAATATGGTAAATAACTTTATAAGAAAAATAGCTAACTTTTATTGAGCACCCACTACCTAACTAAATTAATCCTCACAATCATTCTGTAAGACAGGTTAATTTCATCCCCCATTTTAATGGGATAAAAACTGAGATTCAGTAAGTTTGAAACTTTATCAATGTTTTACACCAAAATTAATGTCAGAATCACTGATCGTCTGCCTGCAAAGCCTGCATTTTTTCACTATTCTGTTCTGCCTCCATTGAATAAGATCAGTTTAGAACTTATTCAGTATTAAGGAATCATTTTTAAGATAAGAAAACTGAGTCCCCAAAATGCTAAGTAACATATTCAAGATCATACAGGTTTGCACTTCACCACATAAAATCCCATTCAGATTTGGTTTCACATCTTTGCACTCTTTTAAAAGGTAAGAATGCCCAAATGTATATATTTGAACAGAGCACATTATATAATGTTAAAGACTAGGTGAATCACACATTTAGAAAAGTGCTCAATATTTTTCAGAAACATGACAGCAAGAAGGGTTGTGGGGAAATTTTGTTCTTTTTGTACCTAGCACTTGGAGCATTAAATATGCTCCATCTGGAAAGTGCTCCTTTAAATTGCAAAGTCATTAAATAAATGTGTTGTTGTTGTTATATAACCATGCATAAAAAAACTATTTTAAATTTCCATCTTCTTTCTTTTCTCTTTTCTATTTTGATGAAGATGGTTTGCATGATGTTTAAGAGCCTGGAATCTGGAAATAATTGCTGGAGTTCAGATAATATTAATCCATTATTACTGTCTGATGCTGGGTCAGTTACACTATGCCCAATTCCTCATCCAAAAAATGGGGATAAAAGGGGTATCTATTCACAGGGTTGTAGTAGGGCTTAAATGAATGCTGCACCTAAATCACTTGTAGTACTCAATAGCTGCAAAGTGCTTAGTGCCTAGAACAGAGTAGGTACTCTAAAACTGGGAATGATTATTATTTTTTAAATGTCAATTTAAAATTTGTTTCACCTTTCCATTTTTTTTCAGAAGACTGTAAAGTCTTCTTAGTACATATTCATGTACTAACAAAAAAACAAACTTACACAAATGAGAAATCAACAAGTCAGAGTAATTTTGGGATTCATATAAAAATATTTTTTAGTCACATATACTTTACTTTTTAGGTTTCAAATTACTATTAGGATTAAATAGAATAGACTATAATTAAAAAGCTTTGGAATATTTCTGTTTAAAATATCATTGTGTGGGAGTTGTGGAAGATGGTGTCAGACTAACAGGCAGAGCTCAATGCTCTCTTAAAAATAATGGAGAAAGAGCCAAAAGCTCTCCAAGGGACTGGCTTTGGGGGTCAGCAGACCAGGACAGTGCTACACACTCCCACGAGGGTGAGGGAGAGAGACACAAAGAAGCCAAAATGAAAATGAGTTCCAAGCCTTTGTGGCAGCCGGGAATGGCTCCTCTCTCTCACCTCCAAGATATTAAACTGGGATAAAAGCCTGGCTCACTGCAGCTGACTGAGAGGGGACCAGACATCTTCCTCCCGTCAGCTGTTTCAAGGGAAAATGGAGGGGGCGCCAGGGGACTTTTCTTCAGTGAATTTGGCCAGCACAGCCTGCTTTGAATCTCTGATCCGGAGATTCAGCACCGGAACACAGGAAAGCCCAGAATGAAATGCCTCAGTGGAAAGGTGCACTCATGCATGCCATCTGCTGGCCAGTCTGGAGATTGCATGGAGAAAAACTATTCTCAGTTCTATCTGTATTCTCAACCTGTAGGAAAATCTGCACCCTACTAGTGAGTCCCTGGCCCGATTCTGATAACTTAAGCCAGGAAATTTTAAAGACTTAGAATAAGTTGTACCAAATATCAAAGAAGAGCTGTGAAAAAAATAGGTAAGAGAGAGAAATTAGCCATCAGAATAAATTCACCAACATATTCAAATCCCTAGACATCAGCAAAAAATTATAAGTCATGCTAGGAAACAGGAAGAGATGACCCAGCCAAAAGTACTAACCAAATATCTTGAAGAGATACAGAACTTAAGACAATTAAACACTGATAATCACACAAATCTCCCAAATCACATGAAAGAATTTAAAGAAAATATGATTAAAGAAATAAAAGATATTAAGACATTGGGTGAGCATAAAGAACAATTTGAAAGCCTTCAAAGAAAAGTCACAGACCTTATGGAAATGAAAGACACAAAGGATGAGCTTAAAAATACATTAGAGGCACATAGGAGCAGATTTGAATTGCTCAAAGACAGAATTAGTGATTTCAAAGACAGAACATCTGACCTGGAAAAGACAGGAGAACAGAAAGAGAAAAGAATGGAAAAAATGAAACAGGCTCTCGGGGACTTGAACGGCAATGTGCACAAACATTTGCATTATCAGTGTCCCAGAAGGAGAAGAGAATGGAAATGGGGCAGAAAGAACATTTGAGGAAATAATGACCTAAAAACTTCCCAACCATCATGAAAGACATAAATATCAATATTGAAGAAGGACAATGCACACCAAACAGAATAAATCTGAATAGACCTACCCTGAGAGACCTAATATTCAGAATGACAAATATTACAGATAAAGTCAGGATTCTGAAAGCAGCAAAAGAAAAGAAAAGCATCACATACAAGGGAAACACAATAAGATAAAGTGCTGAACTGTCATCAGAAACCATGGAGGCGAGAAGAAAGGAGTATGATGTATTTAAGGTAATGAAAGAGGAAAACTTCCAGACAAGAATTCTGTATCCAACAAAACTGTCCTTCAAAACAGACAAACAAAAACTGATAGAGTATGTTACCAAAAGACCAGAATTACAAGAGATACTAAAGGGAGTGCTGCAGCCTGAAAGGAAAAAACAAGGGTGAGAGACTTGGAGAAGAGTTTTAAAATAAAGATTATTAGGAAGGGTAAATTAAAGGGTAAGAAGACAGAGAGTAGAATGATATGACAAGAGAGCTGAAGGACAAAATGCATGAAGTAAGTAATGACTTCATAATAATAACATTGAATGTTAATGGATTGAACATGCCAATAAAAAGACATAGAATGATAGAAAAGATTTTAAAAATATGAGCTATCTATATATTGTTTACAAGAGACCCACCTCAGATATAAGGACATAACCACATTAAAAATGAAAGGTTGAAAAAGGGTATTCCATGCAAATATTAACCAAATAAGAGCTGGAGTAGCAATACTAATATTGCACCAAATAAATTTCAAATACAAAACTGTTATAAGGGATGAAGAGGGTCATTATATATTAACAAAAGAGGCAATTCACCAAGAAGAAATAACTATATTAAATATTTATGTACCAAGCCTGAGTACCCCAAGATACATGAGGCCCACACTGGCAAAACTTAAGGAGAAATAGATGTCTCTACAATGATAGTTGGAGACTTCAATACACCACTGTCAGTATTGGTAGAACATCTGGACAGAGGATCAATAAAGAAAGAGAGAAATTGAATAACATGATGAATGAACTAGACCTAACAGACATCTATAGAGCATTGTACCCCCAAAGAGCAGGATATACTTACTTTTCAATTGCTCGTGGATCCTTCTTCAAGATAGACCATATGTTAGGTCATAAGACATGACTCAATAAATTTAACAAGATTGAAAATATACAAAACACTTTCTCTGAACATAACAGAATGAAGCTGGAAATCAATAATGGACAGAAAAAGGAAAAAATCATAAATATATGGAGATTAAACAACACACTCTTAAATAATCAGTGGGTCAAAAAAGAAATTGCAAGGAAATTCAGCAAATATCTTGAGACAAATGAAAATGAGAACACACATATCAAAACCTATGGGACACTGCAAAGGCAGTGCTGAGAGGGAAATTTATAGCTCTCAATGCTTCCATTAAAAAGAAGAAAGAGCAAAAATTGAAGATCTAACTGCATACCTGGAGGAACTAGAAGAAGAATAGCAAACTAATCCCAAATGAAGCTGAAGGAAAGAAATAGTAAAGATCAGAGCAGAAATAAATGAAATCAAGAACAAAATAAAAATGGAGAGAATCAATATAACCAAAAGTTGTTTCTGTGAGAAGGTCAACAAAATTGACAAACCCTTAGCTAGACAGACAAAGAAAAAAAGAGAGAAGACACAAATATATAAAATAAAAAATGAGAGGGTTGGGGGGAGGTTACCACTGACCCTGCAGAAATAAGAGTGATTTTAAGAGGACACTATGAACAACTCTAATCCAAAAAACTAGAGAATGTAGAGGAGATGGACAAATTTCTAGAAACATACAAACCACCTACACCATCTCTAGAAGAAATAGAAGACCTCAACAAACCAATCACAAGTGAAGAGATTGAAACGGTCATCAAAAACTTTCCAAAGATGAAAAGCCCAGGACAAGATGGTTTCACAAGTTAATTTCACCAATCATTCAAAGACGATCTAATACCAATCTTGCACAAGCTCATCCAAAATATTGAACAGGAAAGAACGCTACCAAACTTATTCTATGAAGTCAACATCACCCTAACACCAAAACCAGATAAAGATACTACAAAAAAAGCAAATTACAGACCAATATCTCTAACGAATATAGACACAAAAATCCTCAACAAAATACTTGCAACAGAATCTGAAAACACATTAAAATAATTATACACCACGATTAAGTGGGCTTCATCCCAGGTGTGCAAGGGTAGTTCAACACAAGAAAATCAATTAGTGTAATAAACCACATTGATAAATTGAAGGAAAAAAATCACATGATCCTCTCAATTGCAGAAAAGGCATTTGACAGAATACAGTACCCTTTCTTGATAGAAACACTACAAAAGATAGGGATAGAAGGAAGCTTTCTCAATATGGTAAAGTGCATATGTGAAAAACCTACAGCTAGCATTGTACTCAATGGTGAAAGACTGAAAGCCTTCCTGCTGAGATAGGGTACAAGGCAAGGATGCCCACTGTCACCATTGTTATTCAATATTGTGCTAGAGGTTCTAGCTAGTTCAATTAGGCTAGAAAAGAAAAAGCCACCCAAACAAGAAAAAAAGAAATAAAATTTTCACTATTTGCTGATGATATGATTCTATATCTAGAAAATCCTGAAAAATTCACAACAAAGCTACTAGAACTAATTGACGAGTTCAGCCAAGTGGCGGGATACAAGATTAACATGCAAAAATCAAATAGGCTTCTATACATTACTGATGTGTAAACTGAGGAGGAAATCAGAAAAAAATTCCATTTACAATAGTGAATGAAACAATTAAATATTTAGGAATAAACTTAACCAAGACATAAAGGACCTGTATTCAGAAGAGTATAAAACATTACTAAAAGAAACTGAAGAAGACATAAATGGAAGAACATTCCATGTGCATGAATTGGAAGAATAAATATTGTTAACATTTCAGTTCTGCCCAAACTGATGCACAGATTCAATGCAATCCCAATAAAAATCCCAACAGCCTTTTTTGCAAAGCAGGAAAACCAATTATCAAATTTATTTGGAAGGGTAAGAGGACCCGAATAGGCAAAAAGATCTTAAAAAAGAAGAACAAAGTTGGAAGACTCTCACTACCAGACTTTAAAGCATGTTATTTAGCTACAGTGATAAAAACCACATGGTACTGGCATAAAGACAGATACATTGACCACTGGAACCAAATTGAGAACTCAGAAATAGACCTTCATATCTACAGTGAAGTGATTTTTGACAAGGCTATCAAGCCCTCCCAGCTGGACCAGAACAGTCTATTCAACAAATGGTGCTGGGAAAACTGGATATCCATATCCAAAAGAAAGAAAGAGGACCCCTATCTCATACCTTATACAAAAATTAACTCAAAATGGATCAAGGACCTAAACATAAAAGTTACAACCATAAAACTCCAGAAGAAAATGTAGGAAAACATCTTCAAATGCTAATTTTTTTTAAACCTTACACCCAAAGCACAAGCAACAACAACAAAAATTACAGATAAATGTGACTCCCACAAAATTAAACATTTTTGCACCTCAATGGATTTTTTCAAAAGGGTGAAAAGGCAGCCAACTCAATGGGAGAAAATATTTGGGAATTACATATCTGATAAGGTTTTAATATCTATGATATACAAAGAGATCATACAACTCAACAATAAAAAGACTATCTGATTAAAAAATGGTCAAAAGACTTAAAAAGACAATTGTCTAAGCAACACATACACATGGCAAAGAAACATGTGAAAAAAATTTCAACATCACTAGTGATTAGGGAAATGCAAACCAAAAATACAATGTAATATAATTTCACAGCTATTAGACTGGCCACTATTAAAATGTCAGAACACTGTAAATGTTGGAGAGGATGTGGAGAGACAGGAACGCCTATTCACCGGTGATGGATGTAGAATGGTACAGCCACTGTGGAGGACTGTTGGGCAGTTCCTAAGGAAGTTGAATACAGACTTGCATGTGATCTGTTACAATTGCCAGGTAGATAGCCAGAAGAACTGAGAGCATAGACATGAACAGACATGTGCACACCAATGTTCATTGAGGCATTATTCACGATTGCCCAAAGTTGGAAACAACCTAGGCGTCCGTCAACTGATGAATGGATAAACAAATTGTGCTGTATACACACAAGGGAATAAGAAGAAATGAAGTCGTGATGCATATGACAACATGAATGAACCTGGAAGACATTATGTTGAGTGAAGCAAGCCAGACACTTAAGGACAAATACTGTATGATTGTGTTATTATGAATAAATATATTGTGTAAGCTCATGGAGTTAATAATTTGAATAAGGTCACCAGAAAATAGGAGTGTAGAAAATAGAAAGCTGAGGGTTAATCTGTGCAGAATTGTTAAAAAGGTTGTTTGTAAATCTTTGGAAATGAATAGAAATGATTAAAGCATATCATGGTGTTTGTAAGTAGCAGTAGTATTGTATGGGTATGACAGTGGTTGAAAGGGAAAGTGTAAGGTCATGTATATTACTAGAAGGAACGCTAATGATTGTAACGTGGGACTGTATAAGATAGTCCCATGTTATACCTCATGGAAAACACAAATATGGGTGATATTGCATATATAAAAATGCTTTTACAAAATATAAATGCAAATATACTAGAAAGAAGAAAAAAGAATAGCAGCTTTGTAAGGCAGGGGAAGCATAGAGAGACTGAGAGGTGATAAATTTTGTTTGCTGTTTGTTATTATTATTGAAATAAGGAAAATGCTCTAAGAATGAAGTGATGAATGCAAAAATATATGATTACATGGAATACCATTGATTATACAATTTGGATGGATTTATATTTTATTAATATGTATCAATAAAATTGATTTGTTAAAAAAAGTCATTGTGAGAAAGAAGTACTTAAAAAATGCTCAAAAATGTTTTCTGCTCAATCATCAGAAGTAATGGTTAGATGAAGTTACAATACTCTTTACTTTCAGAATCCAATCCACTGCTCACCTTGATTTCATTGAAATTTTAGCTTTGGATAAAAGTTATAACAGGCCCATAATTATTTGTGACCATATTTTTTCCTAAACAAGATAACCTATCAATTACTATTATTTAATTACTGTACTTTATTACTTCTGTATTCTTAATTAAATTGCACATTGTATACTGCTTTTGACAGCAAGTACATTTCCCAAGCATTTAAAAAGAACATGTAATTAATGCGCTTGGGATGTCAAAAGATTTTATTTGTTTAAAGTTGTATCTTGGTGCGTGACTGCTTTGAAACTTATCAAATTTGGTACTAGACACATTTTCACTCAAAAATTTTGTCCTGGTGTTTGTCATTTGTTTGGTACTTTACATGCAACTTAGAACTTGTTGGTGTCAGTTGCCTCATGACTCACTACCCTTTCCAGCTGAAACAAAGGGTCACATATTAGTCACGAGGTAGCTCTTGCCCTGTGCACATCCCATTGTGGTCTTATCTTAGCTTCTATGGTCATTTTGTGTATTTTTGCATTTTTTTCCTCATCATGGATCCTAAGAAAATGAGCAGTGATAGCGCTGAGCAGAAAAGAAAATTACTTTGCACCACCATTGAGCAAAGAAAAAGAAATAATAGGTAAATATGAGAGCAGTATTCACATTGCTAATCTTGCTAGGGAATATGGCATGCTTAGAATAATGGTCTCCATTATCATTAGGAATAAAGTAGTGATAAAAAAAACTGATGTTGCAAAAGGAGTTAAAGCAGTAACAAAGATGTGTTTCCAAACACTCTAGGAAGTTGAAAAGCTGTTATTAATTTGGGTAAATGAAAAGTAGTTAATGGGCAACAGTGTATCAGAAGCCACGATAAGGGAAAAAGCAAAAGTGTTGCATGTCCATCTTTTGAAAAACAAACTGGAACTGAGTGATGATAGTGTTGAAGTTTTTAAGGTCAGCCACGGCTGGTTTAATAATTTTAAGAAGAGGACTGGCATCCATTGTGTCGTGAGGCATGGCTAGGCAGCCAGTGCTAATAAAAAGGCTGCTGATGAATTCGTCAGTGAATTTCAAGACTACGTAGATGATGAGAGTTTTATTCCTTACCAAGTTTTTAACTGTGATGAGACAGAAATTTTTTGGAAAAAAATGCCAAGTAAGACCAACATCCCAAAGTGGAGAAGGCATTACCAGGCCACAAACCAATGAATGACAGGCTTACTCTATTGTTGTGTGGGGACTTAAAACTTAAGCCTCTACTAGTCTACCATAGTGAAAATTCATGAGTTTTCAAGAATCTTAATGTCATAGAAAGCAAACTCCATGTGATGTGGAGGGCAAACAGCAAAGCTCGAGTTACGAGGCAATTTTTCACCGAGTGGATAAACAAAGTGTTTGGTCCCTCAGTGAAAAATGTTTGCTGGAGAAAGATTTGCCTCTGAAACTCTCCCACTTTTGGACAATGCACCTGCCCACCCTCCAGGCTTGGAGGATGACTTACTGGAGGAGCTCAGTTTCATCACTGTAAGTTTCCTGCCCCCCAACACTACTCCTCTCATCCAGCCCATAGATCAGCAGGTCATTTCAAACTTCAAAAAGTTGTGCACCAAGGCACTTTTCCAGAGGTGCTTTCGATCACCTTTGACACCCAGTTGACCGCCACAGAATTCTGCAAGGAGCATTTCAATATCCTGCACTGCCTTAACCTTATTGATGAGGCCTGAAACGAAGTCTCTTATAGGACAATGAATTCAGCATGGAAGAATTTGTGGCCAGAAGCTGTGACTCAGAGAGATTTCAACGGGTTTGAGGCTGGCCCCAAGCTGCAGGCACAGAGCCTACAGTTGTGCAGGATATTGTATCTTTGGGCTAATCCATGGGTCTGGAGGTCGATGCTGCTGATGTTGGGGAGTTAGTGGAGGAACATTGTGAAGAGCTCAGCACTGAGGAGCTGCAGGAACTACAGAAGGAGCAACAACAAGAGGAGGCTGAAGAGATTTCTTCAGGTGAGGAGATAAGGGAAGATGTCCCCAGTTCCTTGGTAAAAGAAATATGTGCCAGATGGGCAGAAGTTCAAAGGTTTGAAGAGAAGTACCATCTGGACAAAGCTTTGACAAGCAGAAATGTGAATTTATAGAATGACCAAACAATTTCACCCTTTTGAGGAATTTTGAAAAGAAGACAGAAGCAATCCTCATTGTATATGTTTTTAGTGAAGGTGACAAAGAGTGTGTCAGAGCAGAAAAGAGAAAGAACACCTGAAGTGCAAGTGCCGATGTTCTATTGGAGGGGACTCTCCTTCCAAGCAACACCCCATGTAATCTCTCCTCTTCACCACTCTCCTCCCACCATCCCATTAGGCCATGCACTCTTCTCAGTATAGGTAAAATAAGTTTTTTATTTTATTTAATCTAAGTATTTATTAATTTTTAGGTTTATTTCCCTTCCCATGTAAAGTAATGATATATAACTCTATATTTTTACATATTACCTTTAAAATGTGCATTGTCTTTGGTTTGGGAAAGCATTAGATTTATTTACATTAATCCTTATCAGAAAATTTTGTGATTACTCATTTTTGGTACTCATCTCATTCCTGGAACCAATTAAAAATGAATACAGAAGTACCAATGTACTTGATGTGACATTGTGATGGAAATAAAAACAAAATCTCACTAAAAGTTAACGTTCTCAAAAGTATTACCTTCAATTTTTTTTTTTAATGATGAAAATGTTTAAGATTCCCTTTAGGTCTAAATTTGAAAAAAATTACAATATACTAAGTTCAATCAAACATATAAATGACCTTCTTCCTCTTAAGCCATGTTATATGAATTTCACACCCTCTCTTCAGTGATTCTAATTTAAAATATATTCATTAGAAATCAAATTAATTTCTCCTGGGGAAGTCATGGACAAGCCTACCATCCCCTCGGTTTCTATTGTGTGCAGATGTTTCAATATGTTTCCATTCAGCAGCCCAGGGTAGGGTTAGGTGTACTGTTAGGTCTAACAGAATGGCTGACCATACCTTGAACCCCAAACTGGGAACAAATAGTCCTAGCCACTTGTCTGGGTAGGAGCTCTGTTTTTCGTTTTGTGGCAGGGCCTACTCCTCCATGCCTGCATAAATACCCAGCCCTCCTGCAGCACAGGTGTCCCTCCTCTCAGAGGCAAAGTGGGGCATGTGGAGCTGCCATCTACCAACACTCACTCAGCAGCAGGTCTCCTTGGGGGAACTCACCACAATGGGATCTCTTCTGCTGCTCTTTTGGGACCCTTTGTGCCATGTAAGTAAGAAAGGGGTCATTTGTTGAAAGTTTCTATTGTGCTTGAGCCTGTGTTTCCAGAAGGCACCATGTCACAATTTCTTCAGTCTGTACTTATTTATGTCTCATATATGCATACGGTGGTTTTCTATATATAGATATGTTTTAAATCATATAGAACCTTTCAGGCCAAATAAAATTGAATATAAGGCATTTAACTAATAGAATAATTTTAAAAGCTAATTCTGATAAATAAGAACTATACTGTGAAAAATTCAACCACAATTGCATATGCATAAAATTAAACTTGAACAATGATTTATTTACTCCTATGATAATTTATTTTTTGTTTCTTTTATCTAAACATTTTCTTTCTCTACATAGTCACTCTAATATGCAAGATGTTATACCTACTTATGCAGGAACAAGGCATATTTTTCTCTTAATGAACTCACATTTCATAACATCAGATCTACAAAAGAGAACAATATTATCATAAAATCTAGCAATTCTTGAGCAATTACAATGTGCCAAATGCTGTTCTAAGTACTTTAGTTATTGAAACTCATGTAATGCAATAATCCTATGAGATAGAAACTATTATTAAGCTACTGACGAGAACATTGACACATAGAGTGGTTAAGTAACTTTCCAAATGCATACAGCTAGAAATGGTGATATATGAAATTGCTAGAGTGGTTGTAAAACGGTGAGGAGGGTGTGGGTAATTTTGCCTGGGAACATAACAAAATTGCTCCACAGAGCTGAGTTAACTGTTGACCTAGATTTCATATCCAAGGTTTGAGTAGGATGGGAGGGCTGTAGTGTGGGAGAGCATTCTGGAAACTAACCAAGATTTTGTACATACCTCCAGGACTTTCTTAAGATATGTCCTGTCAATGAAGCCCTCTCTGAATGTTTTGGCAAACCTGCTGAAGACTTCTGTTCTCATTTATTCGTTCTTTGAAAACACATTTACTGAGTTCCTAAAAGCAGGAATATGAAGAGGAAAAGCAAACAGTTCTCATTCTTGATGAGCACATAGTTTAGAGCGTGTCAGATTGTTCCATACCTATTAGTGTAGTGTCTTGCACTCTTTGCCATTATTTTCTTAAATGGGTATCTGTGTCTCCTCCTACACTGCAGGCTTTCTGCCCACCAATCCACATCTTGTAGTCTTGTATGTGATCTCTCTGTGGCTGCTGCCTTTTCTGAGTCTGGCAGAACCAGTGCCTAGAAAAGGTGTATTGCTTGGTTGGTTTGGATACATTTTTTGTTGTTGTTTTCTTAGAACATATTTTGAATCAGATGGAAGGAGCAACTTTTTTATATGCTGCATTTTTATATGTTTGTATTATTCATGGCATTCCCTATAAAATAAGTTCCTTGGCTTCATAAGTTATATGTTAAAAATTAGTTTCAAGATTTTTCTTTGGATTAGAAGAAATTTTATGGTTCTTTTACCTATTTTTGCTAAACCAACCTTCTCTGATTATTAGTTTCCTAATGTTTCCTACATATTTTCTCCATCATCAACCAGACCTACTTTGGGTTTATTTTTCAGGAAAAACAATAAGATACTTTAGCACGTGTTGTTTTCTTCCAATTGAATAAAAAGAGCATATTCATTATTATTCCAATTAAAAGTGTTAAGTTTTCTAGGATGAAATACAAGGATATTATCCATATTCTGAGTGAAATTTTTAGTAGCCACAATCACAATCACTTTTTCTAGCCACAACCACAATCACATTGTCTTTACTTATTTTAAAACCTTGTTTTTAAAAAAATGCCATTGAAATCACTTCCCAAAACAGTCTTTAAAACTGTCTCTCAGTCCTATATTAATTATTTACCCATTGCTAACACCAACTAATCTACTTAAAGTATTTGAACTGGACCTGCTACTCTAAAAATGTTGTATATGTTTTTCATTTTATATGCTTGGCTACTTTTTGTTGATTACTGGTTGTCTAAAAGGCAATATGCAGGATACTTTTCTCTTACCTACAAAATCGAAGCCAGAAATCTGTTTCTAAATGCTGGAAAACTGTTTTTAAAAGCATTTAACAATCATTATTTGACTGGAGACTCTGGGGAGAATCTACTTCCAGGCTCAGGCAGGTTGTTGGCAGAATTTAGTTCCAAACAGTTGTAGGACTGAGGTCCCATTTCCTTGCTGGCTTTGGCCAGGGGTCATTTTCAACTTCTAGAGTCCTCCTGGACTTCCTTGGATTCTGGCCCCTGTCATATTCAAGGTCAGCAAAGGAATGTGAAGTCCGTCTCTCACCTCAGCTCTCTTCTCTTCCCTTCTCTTTTACCTCAACTTTCTCTGACTCTTCTGCGTCCCTCATCTGATCGCTGCCCACCCCAACCCCTCCACCCCATGGCTTCCTTGTTGGTTTGCTTGTTGTTTTAGCTCATTGTCTGCTTTTCATTTTTGCTTATTGTCTGCATGGCTGTCTGTTTCTTCTTTAGGGATTACCGGGAACCAAACCTGGGACCTCCCATGGGGAGACACGCACCCAACTGCTTGAGCCACATCCATTCCTTGCTCGATTTTTTTGTTTTTTGCTCGCTGTCTGCTCATTGTTTTTTCTCATTGCCTGCTCATTGTTTTTGCTCAATGTCTGCTCGTTGTCTACTTTAGGAGGCACCAGGAACGGAACCTGGGAACTCCCATGTGGGAGGCAGGCACCCAACTGCCTGAGCCACATCCATTCTCCCTCATCTGTTTTTAAAGGCCCAAGAGATTACACTAGGGCCATCTGAATAATCCAGGATAATCTACCTATTTTAAAGCTAGCTGATTAGCAACCAAATTCCATCTGTAAATCCATTTTGCTATGAGCAACATATTTACAAGTCTAATACCAGGGGTCAAAAATCATGAGGGTCAAAATCCCACCTGCCACATTCATTCAGAACACTTTCATTTTGTCACTAGCTCCTATTTTAGTACTGGGAAGATACAAAAATAACTAAAACTCTTCAATTTCAAAATCTCAAAAGACTCACAACCTTATGAAAGAGAAAAAAAATCATAAATAATTTTATAATTAGTATAAAGGAAATGCTCATACAAGGTATATAAATGATACATGTGAGCATATAAATTATGTCACAGAAAATGGGAAAGGAGATATAAAAGAAACTAGGCAAGAATGACAGAAATATATATATAGATAGGAATTTAGTGATGAAAAAGCTCTGGATAGGTTTGTTTGGTTGGTGGTATCAAATTAGAGAAGACTTTCAAAGACTGGGAAGAGAATTTTATAAATACTGAGTTACATAGATGATATAGGAAATGGTGCAGGTTCTTGAGAAGGAGAGTAAATTCTTGTCAAAGAATTCTAGAGATGGCAGTGACTTAAATCATCTCATGCAGTCCCATCAATTAGAGTCAATTTCTCACAAGTAATTGGTATAAAAGCAAGAATTAACACCCAGGTATCTTCCCTAGATGCAGCTCTTATTCTTCCACAATAAAACATGATGAAAAGAATATTTTAAGAAATTTAAAAGAGCCCAGAAAGAGAAAGATCAGTTGGATGGCATTTTCAGAAATCTATATTACAGAAAAATTCACAGAATAATTTAAAACTGCATAAATATTAAAATCTTCACACTGACAACAGACTATTAACTCCATATAAATGTAATCATCTCAGTTTGGGATCAAATGACCTCATACATCAAACAATATACTCTTCAGCATGTTATTACTAAGATTATGAAAACCCTAACTCCTGATTGTATACTATTTTCCAAATAAATTAAGTGCTATAGATTTTATTTAGTGATTAAATATTTCCTTAAATCATGTATGTTAGCTATGCCTGTATATTGAAAGAAGTTGAATTAAAATAGTTAATAATAAATTGATATTTTATTGAATCACAGTCAAGAGAAAAAACAAGTGAAGAGGGGCTGGGCTGGTACTCAGCTGGGTTGGTTTGCTCCGCATGGCACGAGAGACAGACACACCGAAATAGGCTAGGAAGGAAAAGAGGATTTATTCACTGGCAGGAGACCAGAGATGCACAATCTCAAATCAGCCTCTCCAAACCACAGAAATTCTAATATTTTACACCATCAGGATGCTAATGAATAACTGGGGCAAAGCTGGACACAGGTTCCTTCATTAATAAGCATTAAAGGGTTGAACTTAGTGGGGTGGGTACCAAACCAGGGTGAGCTTTTCTTGTCAAATCAAACGTGAGTGAAAATCATTCTCTGTATTCCCTTGGGTTAAGTAACATAAAATGGCCGCCTGCATTGGGCATTGCAAGAAGGCTCCTTTAGGAGGAGGGCTTTTCCAAAAGACAAAAACAATTGACCTGCAGCACCTGATAAGCAATACCTGTTGATAAAACTAGTTTTGGTCTAGTAGAGATAGCTTACCAGAATGGACAAAATTCCATACTAATCAATGTATATCTGCTCACCACTTTCCTCTGTAAAATGGAAACTTAAGGTCAACCAATCAGAACTTTTCCTCACTTGCTTCCCCATTCCTCCTACATGCACTTCTCCTTCTCACCAACTCAGTGGAACGCCCTTCTACTTTGTGAATGGGAAGCTGCTTGGTTGATGAATCACTCAAAAAAGCTGTGAGATCTTAAATTGCATGATTTTTTTTTTTTATCACTTTTCATCTTATATTGCTCTTCAAATTATTACATGAACGCTGAAAATAGTAGAAGAGCAATCTTAATGTTTTAAATGAAGAAAATTTTGATTTGAATATAATATAAAAAGAGAAAGTTAAAATGTCTTTCTATTCCAAAAATTAATCCAATTATCCCGTAGAAGTAACATCTGAGACGTCCTGCAAGGTGTTCGACTAGGTAACTTTTTAGAAATAGGAGACATGTTGATAAATTCCAAAATTAAAAAAAACATGTAAAAATGGGGAGGCATTTGTAAATTTTCTCCTTTTCAAAAATCATACTAATCCATTATTTCTGATTTCTGTGAAAGATTTTCAAAGAAAAGGCTAGGATTTTACTGTAAATATGTTCATCATTTTGCAGGCAGGTAGGGAATATATAATAAAAGGTTTTCAGTTATATTTATATGAGTAACAAAAATAAATTATCAAATCTTTTACTTTGAGAGTAATATTCATTAATCACACCATTCTTTAAGTTGTGATAAATTTTGAATGCATAAACAGCATTACATGGGAGGAATAAAATGCTGTATTTGTAAAAGGAAATAAAGCTTTTTAAAATTACTTTTTCAAAGTCTTTCTAAATAGAACATATGGAGATGAGAAGGGAACTTTACTGGCTTCAAATGAAAATTCAGAAAACTACTGAAACATCTCAATCTGGAAAAAGAATATAAAAATAGGTGTCATTGGAAATGGTGTAAATTCAATCTCATTAAAGACCTACAAAAATGAAGGTAAATAGAACAGCAAAAATTATGTAAATCAAGGCTAAAAGGTACTTAGATGAATACATTAGACAACATAAGGGCATGTTAAATGGTAATTAAAATCATTTAAATGACAGTGTATTTCAAAGATGAACCCTTTAATCGTTCCTAAGAGTTCATTAAGATGACTGTTTAATATTTCTTGAGGTTGGAAAAAGTTTTACTCACATTCACTGCTATAGATGATATTTCTTTTTTTGTCTTAGCCAATTTATTTGAGTGTTTTTATACAAATGTGCAGAAGGGCAAATGAAGAGCATCTGTCTAAGTTTCAAGTGACTGCCTGGTCAAAATGGAATATGATGTGTGTGAATGGCACTACAGTAAATAAGGTGCCAAGAAAAGACACTGCATCTATAAGTCATGAACATCCAGCTGTGATCTGAGGGTGTAATTATTAGCCACTTTCCTAGATAATATTTAGGAATAGACTGCAATTGGTTTACACCTTTGATACTCAACCATTGCATCTGATCATAATTCTTAAAGCACTCAAAAAACATCAGGCAGATTATATAACTGCTATCCTAACTACTGCATCATCCTGCCATTGTGATATATAACATTTTCCTTTGTCTCTATCTGAATGTTACATAAGCCCATATTCAAAAATACACAGCATATAGAAATAATGAAGGGTTAGAGACAGGACACGACAATGATTGAATGACCCAGGGCAAAACTAGCAAGAGAAAATACTTAGGTAACTATAAATACATATTTAGATTGCAGGTAAATAAAAATTAAGAACGACTTTAGAACTTTAAAAGAGAAGTTTTTTGAGATGGTTAAGTCTAAGTATTCAGTACTGGAAAAGAACATGGTCAAAATATTTTAAAAGGTTGAAGGCAATTCAACATTGAATGCAATATATTTGCCTATATGCAAAAAATGGTCATGAAATGCAAAAAGCAGGTTGATATATCCAAGTGGTTTTTTACTAGATATACAATTTAATCTCTCCTCATATGACTCAGTATTCAGTAGATACTTGTTGAATAATTGACAGTAATGGAGGTATGTAGAATATACTGTTATATGAAAAGTGTTTTAAATTACATTTTAGTATTTCATAGATTGAAACATATTTGAAAATCTCCATAAAAAGTCAAAAGTAAACCTTTTTCCAACCACTTTGTCAGAAGAGTGAAAAAGGGAAAGGGAATAATTTATTTTGGTTGCTTGGTTTCCCATTTTAAGTTTGATGCTTTGATGTCAATGTTGTCTGATTTTAAACAGATATCAAGCAGTTTAACTTAAAAAAAAAAAAAAGATTTATTTATGTATTTACTTTTTATCCATTTTAAACACCCCTCCCCCCATTTTTGCTGTTTTTGTGTCTATTCGTTGGGAAAATTCTCTGTGTCTGTTTCCTGCCCTTTCCTCTTATCTTTCTCATCCTGTCTTCACCAGGATTCGATCCTGGGAACCTCCAATGTGAGAGAGAAGCATTCTGCCACCTGCGCCACCTCAGTTCCTGGTTTTTTGGCATGTCTCATCTTGGGTCTCCCCTGCGTCTCTCTCCTGTTATGTCATCATCTTGCTGCATGGTTCGGCGGGGCCTGGGGGCTCACCCACTTGCGGGGCCAGATGGCTCACCTGCTCTATATTTTTCTTTATTTTACCAGTAGGTCCCAGGGATCAAACCCAGTTCCCTCCATATGGGAAACGGATGCCAAACCATTTGAGCCACATCCACCCCCCAATTTAACTCTTAATACCCAGTAACAAATAGGGAGCTAGTCAATAAATTTCCCAACTCTCCCACCTCTGAGATGGGAGAATTCTGAAAACTGATATATAAACTGTCACCCAAAATTCCCCAGATGGATTGAGCACCAATTACCAACTTGGAAAGTAATTGACTCTCCCTTTCTTTCTTTCCTTCTCCTATTGATATTTCCTGAGATCATTTGATAAATAAACTACTTGAACTGGAATCTATTTCAAGGTCATCTTCTTGGGAACACAAACCAGAACATAATTTCCTCATCAGTAAAATGGAGATATAATATTTATCTCAGAAGATATTGTGAACATTTAATGAAATAAGATAACTGAAAAAGCCTACTGCATGTAACCTAATGAGGGAACTGTTTTGTACCTTATTCCTAGATGTTGACCTATTTTCAGGCAGTAATTGGTGGGTTGATTAAATTACATAATATTTAGGTAAAGATATCCTAAAGATTAAAAATTGCCTGTGTCCACATGCAGAAACCTTCCTACTGTAATAGGTAGATTTAGTACCAATGTTGAAAAAGATATTGTGTGTTCTAACACACTTTGAAATAAAGAAAAAAATATTGATTTTATTGAAAATGTTAAGTTACCAGTTCCCTGTTTAAGAGAGAACAATTTTTTTGAAATGATTTATAATATAATGCCTGAATCATTCAATAGTACTTATTTTAGTAACTGTGACTTTTCACTAAACTATAATCCTTTTAAGGACAGGAAGGTTTTTTGTTTGTTTGTTTGTTTTCCCTTTACTTTCATGGGAACATCAAGAACAGTATGCACTTGATGAATGGGTGGATGAATGGATGGATGGATGGATGGAGACACATTCTTGGGATCTCTTTAAATGTTTATCTAAGTATAATATTTTGAAAAGGAGAGAAACTCTATTATCACTAAATCTAACATATTGAGAGAGAATAGTTTGTCTCACTGAAATCCAAATAGATTCTGACCTGAAAGTATAGCAAATTTTTACTCATGGACTTTGACATATACTTTTGTTGGAAGGCATGAATGACCTTCCTAACATTAAACATTGCTTTATTCTTATGTTTAAAAGAAAATGGGGCCTTTATCTTATTTTTTTCTGTATTTTTAAAGAAGCTTTAGATTACATAAATGTTACATCAAAAATATAGGTGATTCATTCTCATATACCCCCCTCCCACCCCCTCCCACACTTTTCCCCATTAAAAACTCTTTCATTAGTGTGGTATATTTGTTACGACTGATGAACACGTTTGGAAGCATTGCTACTATGCATGGTCTAGAGTTTACGTTATGGTTTACACTTTGCACCACACAATTTTATAGGTTGTGACAAAATGTTTAATGGTCTATATCCAAAATTGCAATATCATGCAGAACAATTCCAATGTCCGAAAAATGCCATGTTATACCTATTCTTCTCTCTCTCCCCTCAGAATCTCTGTTGTCCACTCTCTTTATATCAATGTTACAAGTTCTTCCATTACTAGCGTAATAGGTATTTTGGTCCATAGTTGCATCTCTCCCCTTATCTTATTAATGAAAATAAAATTTCCAGATATGATAGCAAATTATTTGAAATTGGTATAATAAGTATGAGTGGTTTCCTTATTGAGTTTCTTGACTTCTTACCATATACTGCCATTTTATTAAAACTGTTTATTCACTCTGATCAGATTAGCCATTCATTCTTTTATTGCCTACCTCACTGTATTTCTGTGAAAATATGAGATACAAAGTGGCAGTGAGTCCTTGAACTCTAAGGGATTTATTTGACAAAGTGCCTTTCAACTCTGCGTACAACATGTCTATAGACACATGTCACTCTCCTCAGATTGCATGTTAACAAGGCAAGGTTTTTGGCCGATTATATTTGCATGTAGCCTGTTTCTGCAGTCTTGCTTTCATATCTTAATTTTTAAAACCTTTGAGAGCTTTAATGATGTGAATATTGAGTAATTTAAAGCAATTTGTATACATATTATATTCCTTCTGGTTATTTATTTTTCTTGTATGCCGTTTAGAAAAGGCCAAGCATGAAATTGGAACTGCAAAGCAAGAACAAATTTATTGATATGAAACTGCTCTGAAAACTCAATAGGTGTGCAGCAAAGCAAGAAGGGTAAAGGGGCTGAATAATTCATTGATCCTTTAAGCAACAATAAATAACATTTACAGTGAGGAATGTCTGCTTTGCAACATTAGGTATGAAATGTGAGTATAAAATAAAAGACATCTTCAAAGTGTCATGCTGTGAAAATTTTCAAATAAAAACAGGTTGCTTTTTCATTAATAATTTCTGTGGAACAAAACACTCTGAATAAGAAATTTTGAGACTGGGAAATTCATATTATTCTGTGTAGTGCTTTAAATTTTACCTGCATAGGTCAAATGAGTTAAAACATGGATCAGAAGATAATAAAATCAGAATATTTTATCTTAGGGAGTGATAAACAATGATGGAAATATTAGAACTATAAATTAAAAGTCACTTATTTCTGTACCAAGAAAAGAAATGCATGCACAGTTGGTTATATTTAAAGCCATGGAGATGACATATCCTTACATAAGCTGCTATAAGTAATATTACTGTTACTACCAATTCTATTATTACTAGAGTATATTTCTAGAAGTACTTATTTACAAAAGAGGTAAGTCCCAACTGGTGATGAATAAACACTTTGCAACACTTAAAAGCAGATAAAATATTGATACAACCTGCAAGGTGGCTTTTAATAATAAACATAACAAATTGCATTTTAAAGGAACAAACTAAAAGATAAACTAACCAGAAGGTGAGAAAACAACAGGGTATAATGGAAGCAGTGTAGGCTTTGGAGTCAAATAGATCCAGCTACTGGACTTACTACCTCTATTAGCTTGGATAAATCATCTAAACTTCTCTGATTTAGAGTTCCCTCCTTGTTATATTTGTTAATCATCCTATCTACCTCCCGTAGATTAGTTGAGTCTATAGGAAAATACATACATATATCTTCATACACATACCCATATAATTTAGAATATTTAAACTGAATTAGGATTTCAAAAAATATTATTTTATTTTTATTACCAGTAAAATTTTTAATCTCTTAGAAAACCAAATAGAAGCAAAGAAACGTGAATCCACAAGGATGAGCATGTGCATTAAATGAGATAATATCTGTAGAATAGCTAATACAGTGTCTGGACCATGTAATCACTTTCTAACCATTACTTCTCTCTCCCATTTTTCACTTTCCATTGTTTATCTAAATGTAGAATAAACAGCTATAATTATAATTAACTGTAAGTAGTTCTTGACTTTGGACAGAGTTTATTTCACAAACTACAGATAAATAATTGTATGCATTCAATTGAATAATAAGATATTTTTAGTGGCATGAATGTGAAAAATCTATATCACTTAGTCATATGTCCTTTTAAACATACAATGAAGAGTCAAATCATCAACTCGGGATGAGAGGGTGGACAAGTATGGCCAGACACTTAATTGAAAATTAAACACTATATAATTAAATTATTGGAATAGAATAAAATATACATTTCATAAACAGTGATACTTTCTGATTTTTTAGATATTTGGAAATGTTTTATAGATGATATAAAAATTCTATAAAACACATTCTCTGTAGCTATGCTTTCAGAATGGAAACACAGATAATGCAAATGGATTTCCAGATACTACCACAAATATAAATATTTTTAGCTACTGTTAATGAGTAAAATAATTTGTCTCATATTTGACATAAAATATAAATGAATTGCTTGCTATTTTAAGGAAAAATAATTACTCAAAATGATGTGGCCTAGATGATAAATGATCTACAATATACAGATATATTTGGTAGACTATAAGGTATAGCAAAGAAGAAGAGGTAAGAATAAATTGCTTAAAATTCTATAATGTAACTTCATTTTGCTTTTTAAAAGATACTTATGGGAAGAAGTGTGATGCTTTGGATCAGATCCCTTCTTAACACTAATTAACTTTGGCACTTAATGCTACTTACTTTTTAAAGATAGAGACATAGAAGTTAATGAGAGCAACAAAATATTTAAAGGATTGGGGAAAAAAAGGTTTAAGAAAAAGCTAAAAGTTGAATTTATTTAGTGTGAAAAAGAGAAGACCAAAAAGTAGTCTTCATATGTGGGAATTCCACTTTTTAAAAGAGTGAAGCAATTTGCATAGGCATTAGATATAGCAATTGCATATTTGAGTCTTAGAAAAACAGAAATTGAAGTCCTACCATGATGAAAGATTCAGTGGCTTAAATCAATGGATGTAGTGTCTTGCTCAAGACAGGAAATCAAATTATATCAATCAGAATCAGATAGATAGAATCATGGAAATATTATAGATTTCAGAACTATTCTTCATGAGTTTTACCTATATACTTTATAAAATCAGAAAATAATAAAAAAATATTCTTTAGGACAGAAAAGTTAGGAGTTAAGGGAAAATGGAGAAGAATTCTTTATCACTAAAAAGGAAGAATTTTGATTCAGCATTAATATATCTTTACTTTGAATGTTAGAGTGTTAGACTGCCAGATAAATGGGTGGTATAAGCACAGGTTTATCTTTGAACTCTCCCAATACCCTACAAAAATGACAGGAGGAATAAAAATAAATCTAACAAAGAAAAAGAAAATTGAAAAAGAAAGCACTACAAATAAGAGATGTCAAAAAATGTTGAATTTGAAAGTGGATGAACAAATGTTAACTGAATTAGCAAGCAGAAAAATTAGTTCAGCAGAAAAAGCTGAACCCTGAACCTGTGAATTGGAATACCAAGAAGAAGCAACAACTAGGTGAACCCCTCTTTGGAATCCCTGGAGAGGCTCAATAGTTTTAGGTATCAAGTATCTATCAAGATGAGGTAAAGATAGAGATGAAAACTGAAGTATTTTATTAAGAACATTTTTTATTTTCTTCTTAACATCCTATAAATATTTTTCTCACCATTTAGGTAACAGCATATGAAGCAGATAAAGCTACCTCAACCTCAATGTGGAGGTATGTACCCATCTTTTGGTTACATAGCTAGTATTTTAGCTATCTGATAAGGAACAAACCAACAATGATAAGCCAACATTGGACTTATAAATATTCCTTATTTCTTACAAAGTAAGTTAATTATTATGTCATGCATTATCACTCACTCTGTAAGCCTGTAACTCTTTGCTTTGAGAATTTGCTGTCTCTTCTTAAATATCTTCTTATTCATGGTCTAATTCTTTGGCTATTGTTTTTGGTCTTCCTTTAAGCCTACTTAATAAAATTAAGTGAATCTTGGACTTCCAGTTGACCAAGATGGTGGCATAAAACACATGATGGTGCCATTCCTTCACAGAATTTTTGAATAACTATAAAAAACTGGCAGAGCAATCTTTCTGAAAACTCTAGAAAACAATAAAGAGTTGTAGTAACTGGGTAAGTGTCAAATCAGGAAAATGTAACTTAAAAATTTTATTAGGAGAATGTTGTGGCATACTTGATGGCCCATTCCCTATCCCCTCCATGGTGGGGTATGCAGCTGGTCTGTGCTCTCATTGTGGATCCCTGGCTCTGTTTTGGAAAGAACAGAGTGCCAATCTATTAGATTGTAGCCTGAAAGACTGAACAGAGACACTCATCTCTCGCTTGCCTCTGAGAACTTGTCCTGCAGGCAGAAGCTTATGCATGGCTGAAACACTGTAAGAAGCTAATAAATCAGTCTGGAGCAAAGTGTCCTTAAATACAATAGAGAGGGAACTTGTGGGGGAGGAATCTTTTTCATAGGGTATAGAGGGGGCATTTGGATTCCTGTAAATAAGGGAATATCTAAGCCATGTGAAAAACTGAAGACAAGATGCAGGCTCAGAAAAGATAGAGGATCCCACACTTTAATGATGGGCTGATCTTATTGTTAGGATGGCTAAACTCTGAAGGAGAGCACCATCCAATACAGAGTCAATTTGTAAAGACTGTGAAAGGTGTTTTTTTTTTTGGGGGGGGGCGGTGAGTGTGTATGTGTTGGTTTATTTGTTTTTCTTAGCTCCTGGCACTCAAGGAAATCTCTGTCATAACATTATCTGGATACAAACATAGGGAACAGACAGCTCAGGGACTAAATCCCAGAATTAACATGTTAAAATATCAACAGTGTTTTTGTTGGACAGTGTGCAAAAAAAGATGACAAGACAAAGAAAGAAAGATGAAATAATGGTCCCCAAAAAGGAAGAAGATAAAACCTCAGATACCATCAGTGAAGAAGACCAGACTTTGGACATAGCAAACAGAGATATTTTTTTTTTAAAGTGATCTTTACATGCTCAAAGACAAAATGTTAGACACAGAGAAAGTGCTAAAGGATATCATGAAAATTCATAAACAATATGAGAATCTTAATAAAAAGATAGGAATTTTAAAGGAACCAAACACAGATACTAGAGCTGAAAGCTACAATAACTGAAATGAAAAATACCCTAGAAGGTTTCAACAGCAGATTAGAACTGGCAGAACAAAGAATTAGAGAACTCAAAGATGAGAAAATTGAGGTGGTTAAGGCTGAGGAGCAGGAAGAATAAATAATGAAAAATGAGTGAATAATGAAAAATGAGTCTAAGAGATCAGAGAGACACCATCAAGCATACCAATATATGCATTACAGGAATCCCAGAAGGAAAAGAAAGACAGGGGCAGAAGGAATATTGCTGGGGAGGCCATAGACATGATCAGCGGCCTTATCCCAGGCCTCGCCTACCCCTCTCCTTTTCACTCTTTCTTATATACAGATGTCTCAATAAGTTTCCATCTCACAGCCTGGGGAGATATTAGGTCTAATGGAATAGCCTGAACATACTTTGAACCCGAAACCAGAAACAAGCAGACCCAGCTCCTTAAAAGGGCAGGAACTCTGCACTAAATTTACTTGATACATGTTTTTTGCTCAATGTCGGGGCCAACTCCCCCTGAGGTGTATAAAAATCCAAGTCTTGGGCAGCACAGGGTACCTTATCTCTGACATGAAGCAGATTACCAACCCTGCCCTAAGCAGTTGCCCTCCCCATGAGACCAGCCATGATGGGACCTCTTCCCTCACTCTTTGGGACCCTTTGTGCTTTTTAAATAATAAAGTGGTCTCTTTTGCGCCTGAGCCTCTGTTCCCATGGCACACTGTATAAAAACTCACTCCATAGATTTTGGCACAGTGAGCAGGGTAAGTGTGGAGTGGTTTGATTTTTTGGCCATTGTATTTTACCACTCTTGTGTTCCTTTTGTACAGGCGTGTCTTGGGCAACATGGGACTTATAGCTCTGTGAGCTAAACTGTAGGGTTGTCCCTGCCCCACCAACCCATGGCTGGTTAGGGCATACTCTCTCCATCCTTTAGGGGAAGGATAGCAATAAATGGGATTTTGATAATTCCCCTGTGAATGCCATGGATTTGACTATCTGGTTCCATGCTGAGACAAATAAGGTTGGGATTCCACTGCCTGGTATACACTCTCCTGGTTCATGGCCTTTTATATCTATTCTTATTCTGGAATGAAGTATACCCATACTTAGGCCACCCAGACTGATCTTGAGGTTAGTGTGAGGCCAGTCATTATTCAGGAGACTATTAGAACTGAAGATGGTAACCCAAAAGTATTACAGTATTAGATTTAATAGAGAAGATATGAAAGAAAGGAATGGCAGAAGCCTAGAGAGCATCTCTTTTCATGGTTTTCCTGATTTTATAATGAGTACACTACCCCCTTGATCAACCAAGCTGAATAGAGATATTTTGGCTGCCTTGTATCCAACTCTATTCTCAAAACAAACTGTTAATCACTTGAAGAAGCTACAGCCTCCGATTGACTGGATCCTTCAGTGAGTCAGGTGAGCATATCCCATTCTGGGTGACCTCCCCCAAATTCCAGCTAAGACTTAGAATAATGAGGAAGAAACCATGGTCATGCTGGAACAACTGGGTGTTGGCATGTGGATATCCCTCCCCCAGCAGAGGGATTTAACCCCTCACCAGATTCCCATTTCACATTGATGATTTTATTAGAAAAGGACACCTGGATGGGACCTGAATGCAGAAGTATCCCCTTTGGTGCCTGTGGCCCCAGACATTGTGGCTTTCACAGAAGCCATTGTAACCTCCACTGGCATTTAGTATTCAGTTGTTGATATCAGTAGTGGGCAAGAATGAGTAACAAACTGTGCAGGGATTTCTCGCATTGCCAGCTGAGCTTTGACAGTCCCACTGGGCCATAAATCCCAACAAGATACAAGGCCCAGCCCAGCAGGTCACTTTCTTAGGCAGCATATTGGCCAGAGTCCAGCACAGAATCCCTGACCTGGTATGGGACAAATTATTGTCCCTAAAGTCACCTACCTTCAAAAAGGAGGCCCAGCAATTAATGGGCTATTTGAAAATTGGCACCAACACATTATTCCTCTTGGTATCCTGCTGGCACCTAGCGGGTGATACAAAAAGCAGGTACTTTCAACTGTCGGAAAGGAGTAAGCCCTGCAAGAGGTAAAAGTGGCTGTTTCAGCCCCTGCCTCTAGGACTTTTAAAACCTGGATCTCCATTCAAACTACATGTTTCTGCCACCTGAACCCAGGCCAACTGGTCCCTCTAGCAGAAGGAAGGAGCACCAGGAATTTTCAGACCTCGGTTTTGAACCAAGAAGTTCACAGACACAGCCCAGTGCTACTTCCCATTCAAAACACAACTCTAATATGCTATTGGGTCTTGGTGGAAACAGAAAGGATTACAGAGAGCTCCCACATCCACCTGAGGCCAAAATCCTCAACATGTTTTGAGTTCTGGATAATCAAAGCACTCACCCAAGGAGTGCCCAGCAACAGTGCATTATCAAATGGAAGTGGCATATTTAGGGTCCGCTCGCACTCATCTTGAGTACACATAGGTAGTTCTCCAGGATAAACCATATGTTAGGTCATGTATTAGTCAGCTAAAGGGGTGCTAATGTGAAATACCAAAAATGGATTGGTCTTTATAAAGGGTATTTATTTGGGGTAGAAGTCCACAGTTACCAGGCCATAAAGCGTTAACTTTCTTCTCTCACCAAAGTCCATTGCCACGTGTAGGAGCAAGACAGCTGCCAATGTTTGCCAGGGTTCAGGCTTCTTGGGTTCCTCTCTTCCTGGGGCTGCCTTTCTCTCCGGGCTTAGCTCCTGTTTCCTCCACAAGGTCAGCTGTAGATGATCAGGCAAACGGCTCACTTCTCTTCTCCTGGGGCCTTCTTTCCAACATCAGAACTGCTTCTCAAAAATACTGCTTCAACTCTGTTCTTGCCATGCCTTTTATATTTGATTCCCCACCCACCAAGGGGTGGGGCTCAATGCCCTACTGATGTGGCCCAGTCAATGCCCTAATCATAACTTAATCATGCCCAGATTAACAGATCAGTTTACAAGCATGATCCAATTATATTTTTGGAATTCATAATTACATCAAATTGCCCAAATGCAACAGGTCACAATACAAGTCTCAGTATTTTTAAAAATATTGAAATCATGCCATTTATCTCCTGTGACCATGATGGAATGTCATTAGAAATTAAAAACAGAGGGAGAACTGGGAAACTCATAAATATGTGGAAATTAAACAACTCAATTTTAAATAACCAACAGGGCAAAGAAGAAATCATAAGGGAAACAAGAAAATATCTTGAGGCAAATGAAAACAAAAACACGAATTACCAAAGCTTACAGATCCATCAAAGGCAGGACTGAGATGTTTATAGCTCAGATGCTTATGTTAAAAAAGAAGAAATATCTCAAATCAAAGAAGTAGCCTCACAATGGGGGTAACTAGAAAACGAAGAGCAAGCAGAAGGAAGAAAATAACAAAGATTAGAGCAAAGACAAATGAAATAAAAAATAATAGAGAAACAATAAAACCAACAGTAGCTTTTTAGTTTTTTATCTGTTATTCTCTATTATCTCTTATCTATTACTAACATAATTTATACTACAAAATCAGTATCTTGAATTCATACTTCTTTATTAGCTAGGAATTAGTGCTTTTCAAAGAGTGATCTGTAGATTGACTGCTAGTCCTAGAATCATTCTGGTCCACTATGAGCTAAGAAACTGTGCCAAAAAGTAAATGAACTCCGTCACTAACCATGGTTTAGATCAGCTGACTTAAAAATAAAAAATGTTTGGCTAAGGATGCAGTATGCTTATTCACTTTTTGGTGCAAGCTCCTTTTCTATCTATAGACTAGAACTTTGGTTAGCATTAGTCCAGTATAACTGCCCACTAGGTATCTCTAAATAGTAATCCCACAGCTACCTCTGGTTAATCTTCTTTTTAAAAATTAAAGCAATTATTTTCCTTTCCCCCACAATATCCTCTCATGTTAATGATAAGTAACACTTCAGTAGTGAATGGTACTTTCCTCCTAAATGAATTAAACTTTTTGACTAATGGTAACAGCAATGAACTCCCAAACTTGGCAATGGTAATTTCTTCCTCTCTTTCCATATCATGTCTCCCTCCCCTCTACTTTCATCTTATCTATTCTGTTTTTAATTATCTCTTAAATATGTCATCATCTCCATTTCCCTTGGCTGCTTTTCATAGCTTAAAGGTAGACTATTTAACTTTTAGCTTTAAACTGTTTTAACAATATTTAAACTGTATTAAGTTTAATAAACAATTTTTTAAAAGGATCTCAAAATTTTTTTTTCATCTGTTTTTCTTCCTTTCAGTCCATCCTCTCCCAACTTCTAGCTAACTTTCTAAAATGCTAAATATTCATAGACACAGCCCAGCGCTACTCCTCAGTCCTTTTCAGGCCATGGTTTTAAAATTCTCTCATGGCTCCCAAACACTTAAAATAACAAGATAGAAAGCACAATGACAATAAAAGTAGCTGACTTATATTGAATACTTACCATGGATCCCACATTGTGCTAAGCACATACATTTAATCCTCTGTATAAGCCTTATAATCACAATTTCTCAGTTGAGGAATCTGAGGCCTAAAATGTTTAAATGTATCACCTAGTGTTATACAGATACTAAGTGAAAAACGCAGGCAGTTCAATTCTTGAACTAGCACAGAGAGTAAAGTTTAGACTTCCCTGCATATCATACAAGACCCTTGCTAGCCCTTAAATATATATGCCATCTTGTCCAAACCTTATGGCCGTGCCACACCAAACAACTGCTATCTCTTAGGTTACAGCATGTGATTCCATTGTTTCATGCCCTCACATTTGCGTTTCACTTTCCCACTGTAACCCTCCTTTCTAACTGAAAAAACGGCTAATTCTTAATTAAAAGCCCACTCAAGTTCACTTTATGAATGAAGTCTTCCATCACATGCCCAGTAATAGTTACACTACTTTATTGAAATGGTATTTTTTCAGGATTTAGAGATTTAATAAATAATTCAGTAATGGTACCTGCCCTCAAGGAACTTGCAGTTTGATAGGAAATACAGACAAATACATAACTTATGCAGTGTTGTATGGTACTTGTAATGAAAGGAAAAGAAAAAAATGCTTTGGAAACATATATACCAGGTGGGTTGCCAAGGCATAGGGAATAATGACTGTCTCAGAGAGAGGCATCTAAACTGAGATGGGAAGGATGAGTAGTGATAAGATACATGAAGTATAAGGGTTAGTGGCTCAAGATAATAAATGATCTTTTAGGCATACATTCTCATGTATTCCATCTATTATAGAATTTATCTCTCTATATAATTATCTGTTTATATATCTGCCCAACCTCTACCCACATCCCCGAAGATATGCTACTTAATCCCATGTTCTATTTCTTTTCATCACATAATTAACACAGAAGTAATACATAGTAGGGCTCAGTCTAGATTTGTTAAATGAAGAAATAAATATTTAATAATTTATGAATTATGTAATGATGGCTTAAGAATAAAACACTGACATATGGAATATAGAGAAGAGAGCAATTTCAAGAAATATTTAGCATTTGGTATGATAGGTCTGGTAAATAGATATTAACATAGAGGACAAGTGAGGCAGGGGCAGATATCAAGGAAGCTCTCAAGTCTTTAGCTTGGTTACCTGGTTAGAGGGAAATACTAGTATGAAGGGGAGACAAGTTTGAGATTTAGACCAACTGAGTTTGAGGTGTTTGTGGGGCTTTCAAGTGGAATATCACTGGTCCAGTTTCTATATGTTAGGAAAAATGACTTCTATTTCATCAGGCCTCAATTACCCATTCCTCTACCACAGTTACTGACACTTAATTGGCTTAATATATTTGATTTATGAATTATTGATCTCAATGGTTAGATGTCAAAGAGAAACATCTAATATATTTATTTCCCTTGGATTACTTGAAAAGGCATATTTTCTCAAAAAAAAAAATCAGAATCAGTAAGTGATAGTTTAAAATTTGTATATGAGTATGTGTCCCCAAGGCACATAACATATGGCTAGGTAAGGTCATTTATGCAAGCACAATACAACTTTCGGAATCATTATTGTTTAGAAAATAATACATTGCCAAGTCAAATTCTCCCCAAATTTGATCAGCTTTCTGAAATGGTAGGTACAATTTAGTACATGTTGTCAAAAAAGAGAAAGTTCAACTAAACATATATTTGCATTTGAAATGTTAAACTACTACAGCAAATCTCATATATACATTACTAATAGCTTACCAAGTTCCAGAGTCTAAACCAGAACATTTTAGATACTGACAATAGGCTTAAAGTTTCCTACCAAAATAATTTCAGAATTTAACCCAAAGCTAAAATATATTTATTTCATTTTGCCTGAACAACATTTTCTTCATTTCATAAATATGTTTAAGAACTATATTTCCTCATATGATGATTTTATTCATATAGTAATCACCAACTTATTTTAGAGGAAAAGAAAACATGTCAATAATACCTGCATAAAGTTCACAGGACCCAGTTAGCTGTCTGAGGCAGTGTGTTAAAAAGCAGCAGGTTCTGTAAATAACTCCTATTTGTTTCAAGATATGGGTCTTAGTCTCCATGGCTGAATTACTCTAGAAACTAATACATGGATATAGGGAGCATAAAGAAGCAGGGGCAGGCAAATATGGCAGGAAGAGGAGGCAAGAAAAAATGTATTTGTGGTATTTTATCCTGTTCCAAAATAACTAGATACATTCCATAGCTGTTTATAATAGCTCAGTATCTGTGAAGTTGGAAGATGAACTGAGTGTTAGAGAAGAGGAAACTCGAGACTGAGTCTTGAGCCCCATGAAACAAAATTGCTTACTTTTCGAGATTAACCACTTAAGCAGAAATGTACTTATTTGTCCTTCCTTCAAGCCTCCAACAGCTTTTCATGAACATAAAATAAATAAGAATCCTGTGGTACACAAAACACTATTTTCAGCCTCCCCCCACTGGAAACTTGGGTAAATATACCAGTCTCAGAGACACAGGCTAAATTAGGAGGGGCTGCCTTGTTGTTATATACAAATTTTCAGCCTGCGGACCTTCTAAATCCCTCAGTTCTCCTTACTATGATCAGGATTTCTCAGAACCACCTCAGTTCCCAAAGCGATCATATTTCTAAGATAAAAGACTTCTGGGACAGCTGTTCTGCATGCGCCATGGTCTGCTTCCTCGGGTTGAAGTTAAACCTACACTATTTTTTCCCCCAGCAAATAACACGTACTCTGTTTCCTCTCATAATGGACATAATGACTGCACTTTTTAAATAGTCAGCTCCCTATTCAAGGATGGGTGAGGGAAGAATACAAAGTGAGGCACACAGCACACTGTTTTTTAAAAAAATCTATTGCAATTATAGACATTTTCTTTATCTTGTAATAGATACACATGCTTAATTTATTACAGAGGATGTGAAGAACTATAGGTCAGTCATCAGAATTTAATTTGCAAGAGAAAAAAGCAGGGTGAAAACTATTTTTTTTTTTTTTCATAAAAAAGAGCATAGAAATAAAACCTAGATACTTAGTTGATGTGTTACACATGACTAACTACTGACTGAATGCTTCAGGTACTCTTTCACACTTCATTAATTTTAACTGGTATTTCTTATTTTCCTTTCTGCCATGCAAAATGGATTTAAAACAAACCATTCAAAGATACTTTTTAACTTCCTGCTCCTATTACATTTGCAAACTTCTTTGAAATAAAAAAATATTGTTTTCTATAAGTGTGATCTAATTGATGGTCTGATTCTAATGTTTGGTGCTATGGAGCATCTTTTGTACCACTCTACTACCACCTACTCTCTTTCCAAAGTGGCCATTACACAGTCAATATTTAACTGCTGAACTAATTTACAGCTGTCTTGGCTATAAGCTCAGCAGAAAATAGTTACTTTAAATCATTCTAAGGAAATTAGCAAACTGATCATTTGAAATAGATTATTGTTATTGGCCATAGTTAGAAACTCATTCTAATGATTTTATGGAGATATTTAAAAACAATCATCTCTTTATATATCCCTGTCCCATGTACTTTGCTGGTAGTATCTATAACATTTAAACTTCCAAATTCAACATTTTTTCCGTTTTAAAGCCCTTATATCATTTGTATGGCTAACCTTTCAAAATCCAGCAATGGCATTAAATGTTCTGGAATTACTGGAAACAAGTAGGCCAGTTGGCTTCCAAGGTAAGTTTCGCCTTATTCTGAGGAATTCTGGGAACTTATAAAGGAAGAACACTTTCTTGAAAGCCATTGCCATAAAGTACTAGGTACTATAGTAATCAGAGATCACAATAACTCCATTCAATTTGCCTTCAAAAACCCTTCAGATCTGAGCATTTTGCAACTATATAGAATGAAAAAGCAAAGGAAGAAAACAATGACATGCAATGTCAAGTTTCTAGCCAGTCTGCAAACCCTCATTTAGTTGATGCACTCTCAGCACCAGCTGTAACCCAATTAAATTCAACGGTGCACAGGTGTTCACAGGAATGACTAACACAAAAACATACTTCCCTTTAGGGCTCTTAAAAAATTAGAGTTCTTTAATTTCCATATACCTTCAAAACCAAAACTAAACAATAAAATATTGAAAAAGAAAAGAAATTAGATACAGCAGGGGGAAAACACAATCAGCATGAGATATAACCCAATTAACCTGAATAGCACTCAGGTGTGTGCAAGAGCATACCACTTAAAATTTTACTAACACAAATCAATTCTTTAAGACCTCTTAAGATTGATGATGAATATCCATTTGGGTAAGGTTACTTTGAGATGAGAGTTTTCTGAATTTCGGCTCTTAAGAATGTATTTTATAAAATACAAAGTAGCTAAAATAAATATAGTTCTCTAAATATCGCAGCATGGGCACTTAACATTTTTAAATGTTCAATAGAGGCACTCAGTAAATGCGTTGTTTTTTGTTGACATTCTTTTGGATTTCATGCATGAGGTAGAAAATGCTCCTCTTCTTCATGAAAGGAATCAACTATTTGGTTTTTTTCTTTTCTGTTTTTAATCAATGATGTTAAACTCACGACAACTTATTGGAAAGACTTAGTAGAATAGCTATGCTTCTATAGTGCTATTTAATTTGTTTTTAGAGTACTGATAATATCAATACCCAAATACACAGTTAATTTCTTTTAAGGTAAGTATTAAAATCCTATCCATGATTCAAATTTGCTGGGCAGAAATAATTTTGTGTTCCTTTTAAAAGAAAGTCATACTTTATCATTTCTTAAAGTGTGACCCCAAACCAGCTGCATCAGTGACTCCTGAGAACTTGTTAGAAGTGAAAAATCTCTGGCCCTACTACAGACTTGCTGAATCGAAAACTCTGGGGTGGAACCTAGTAGTCTGCTTTAACAAGACCTACAAATGATTCTGATGCAATTTGAAGTTTGAGGACCACTGGTCTTTTTATTTCTCGCTCTTAGTATAACTCAAAAATGTGGCCAACACCCATTTATACTGTGGTGATCTTTGGTATATGTCAGTGTATAACCATTTCTCTACCCCTATATGTGTGACTAAATATAAAGTTATTACTAAATTTACAAAATTTATTACCAAAATACCTTGCTTGCTTTACACATAATTGTGTAATTTTGTATTTGGACTAGTATGACTAAATTAAAAACTCAGAGACAAGTATATGATTATTATTTGAAACACCCTTGTTACAGGAATATGAATTGGTTATATTAGACTCAATAGCTTCATCTTATATTGGATTTACAATTGGCAGAAGTCTTCATCAAATTAATCTACTGTTTACAGTATCATTTAAAGTAACTCCTTTAGTACTAGTTCAAATAAAAAATAAATAAACTACAGGGAAACAAAAGAGAAATTGCATATAGTTGTGTGTGTTTCATATTGCTAATTTGCTTTGGAAAATCTACACTGGGGAAGGTAGATGTACTAATATTCAATTACTTTTTTTTTAATCTCAGAGAAGAAAAATTATTCATAGATATATTCTAATTGTTTTCAGTTCTAATCTTAATATCTGTTATAATTTGAACAATTTCAATTTTTAATATTTTTTATCCTGAGATGCAAAATAGGGCATAATTTTGAAAAGTGTTCATTCATAAAAGAATCAGATAGTGTATAATAAACTCAAATCCTATGATGTTATCTGTTTCAAATTCTAAAATAGAGAACAGTTGCTATAATGATAGACACATGAAAAAATACATATCTACCCAGAATCTTCAAATAGCTGAAAGATCAAATTGAGAAGAATTCAATGAAAATTATCCACTGTAAATGAATTCCCCTATGAATTGGGTACATTATGAAATAAACTCCATTTTCTACAAATTTAATAATAATTTTTGAATATATGACCAGTTTCAAGATATTTCAAGATATCCCAAGAAGAAATTAATTTCTTTAAGTTACTTGCTTTAAACATTCAGAATAACAAAATGACTATTAAATACAAAACTCTATTTACTACCACAAATGGTGTTATTCAACAAATATAGATTGAATTCTGATTTTTTTGAAGTACAGGGAAACAACCCATTGTGGTGATCAGTAGCTTTTATTACCATATGTAATTCATATGTAGCATAAATAATGGGACAGTTATTAAAACATCTATTATATTCATAATTTCATGAGTCCATCTTTGTGTGTGTATATGTGTATATATGTAATATATAATATATGTAATATATACAATATATGTAATATATATAATAGATGTAATATATATGTAATATATGTTTCTATGATGTCCATAAATTGTTACTGGAGGAAGACAGGTTGTAGAGAAATATGTATGGGATGAACTTAGTTTTATTGAAAAATGTAAACTTTTTATTTACATATTAAGTTTTTAAAGTATGGAGGGATATACATGTGAGATCACACAAAAACTAGAGTAGTCAAATCAGACTCCAAGAATTAGAGATCTTACCCAGAATCTAACTTTACTAATAATACAGATAATTGCAAGGCTCAGGCAAAATATGTAGAAGTTCAAGACATGCAGGTATTTTCCTATCACATTAGGACATACTCTTTTCTAGGTTTAAAATATGAGGTTTCTAGGTGATGCATTGACATGAATTAGCTGTATTGTTTATGAAATATCTCCATTTTAAATTCAATAATTACATAGTGTACAAGATTAATTATATGAATCATTCCCCCTAAATCTCATTTATACTATTGGTACCTGGGAGAAAGGGGAAATTATTTATTTCTTCTTTATATAGCTTGTTCTGTGTGTTTGAATTATTATAAAAAGCATTTATATTTTTTAATTTAAAATGAAAAATTAATGAAATGAAATGAAAGGGAAAATCTAAATAAAAATCTATTATATGGTATCTTTATGTAGTTATATTTATAAAGGTTGATATGAATTTTATGTCATTCCATTATCAATTGTTTAATAATATTGCTTTACTGTTGTTAAGAAAATATATTGCATATTTTGATATGATGAGATAATTGTTATATTAAAAGTGTATTTCCTAACTTTATTAGGATTGTTTTCAATAATGCAACTAATATTTTTTCTGGATTTCATGAACAAATCTAAGAATCATCAAGAAAAATGGGCAATTTTAAAGCTATATCCATCCTTCAAAGCCTAACTTAAATGCTCCTTGAAAAACCTTTAACTGATCTCCCACCCAGATGTTATCACTTCCACCTCTGAACATCCATAGTGCTTTCTTTCTGTGTATCTTATCATTTCCGTCCTTAGCCTTCTCCATTAGTCTTAAGTTTCCTTTATTCTAAAAAGTACTAAACCATATATTGTCTTATAATATCCTGAAAGGGGTATTCACATCTTGCAGACAAGAAAACTGAGACCAATATCTTAAGAAAACCTTAACTAACAGAAAATTACTAATGAAAGCAATGAAACTCAAATTTCAATATTTTATATTAGCCTACAATATCTATTTTCTCCTTATATTACAAATCTTTCAACTGAAAGATACATAGCTTTTGCTTTCTTTTACAAAGTCATGCCATAACACAGGAAATTATTATGGATCTTAGTAGCAGAATGTAGCTGTTGGTACAGAAATGATAAATACACATAAGTGAGGCAATGAAAGAGTGAGGAGAACTGTATAATATCTAAAGAGAATTATATATGCTAGAAAAGGCATACATGTGAAAGTGAAAAGTTAATTCTAGCTCTTTTTCTGAGAGAATTATAGCCAAATTCAGACTTAACCTTCCCAATCATTCATGAAACAAATATATATGTGGTTTCTTCTGCATGCCACTTTGTCAATAACATAGGTAATTTAGTTTGGAAATATATCAATGAAGAAATGTAAACTCTCTCTCCTTGTTATTAATCTTAAATGTTGAATAACATATTGTGGGAGTTTGAAGATTTTGTGGACCCCATAAAATCCTGTTCCTAAAGCTAATCCATTCCTGTGCATGTAAACCTATTGTAGGTGGTAACTTTTCATTAAATTACTTCAGTTAAAGGTCTTTGATTAGATTGTGTGACCCAAGGTGGCTCTTAATTCCTTTTTGTAGTCCTTTATAAATGAGGAATAAAAACTCACAGACACAGAAAGAAGGCCACAGAGACAGAGGATAACCCAGAAGCTGAGTGAGAAGTCCTCGGGAACCGGAAGCTGAGAGGAAGCCACTTTAGCTGGAAGTTAAGATGAGCCAATGCCACCATTGTGCCCTGCCCTGTGCCTGATCTTCCACAGCTGCAGCTCAGGGAAAAGGATATCCTGATGATGCCTTGACTTGGAAAATTCCCAGCCTCTGAACTATAAGCTTTTACCTAATAAATTCCCATTGTAACAAATATTACGTGACCTCACTGATATGACCTAAGCCAATTTAGCAGATTCACAGAGCTAGAGTCTGGAAGGTAGGTTATCAAGAGACAGAAAGGGAAGAGTGTGGTGAGCTGATGCTCAATATGGGCAAAACCTATAAGGTGGAGGGGGTGGTTTGGCAGTGGATGGGGATGGTAGTGGTACAGTGATGTGATTGGGGTTGACGGTGCTGGGATGTGAGGGTAAGTAGGGTAGGGTGGGTTGGGCTGGACTACCCATGGTACTGGGGGGAGGGCTGGGGGAAGGAACAGGTGAACTCTGGGGATTTGTAGGTCTGTGGTTAAAACTTCAATGGTGGAAATGTTATTTTGGCAAATATGGCTGGGGTGGGTTACTGGTGCAGGGTATTGGGGATGGGGGGGGATATGTGGGAAAAGGCGGACCTGGGGCATGCTTCTCTGGAATATGAAAGTATTTATCTTGTCATAGGGTGCTATCTCAGTGGGTGGAGACCCACACAATAAACAAGAAAATATTAAACTCCCATCCTGGGGATTCCTGCTATGTTCTCAATTAGAGGGTCAAGAATCTCTCGAGTACATAGGCAGTGCCTAATAAAAGAAAACAAATCAATATGTCAAGCTCTCAATATTATTGCTTGTAACTATGGACCTTATTCTTCAAAAATTGAAATTTAGTGGTTACCATAGGTTCTGAGGGGAGAGGAAGGAAAGAATAGATGGAACATAGGGCATTTTTAGGGCATTGGAATTGTTCTGCATGATCTTGCATTGACTGATACAGGCCAGTATATGTTTTTTTCAAAACCTATAAACATGTACAGTGCAAAATGTAAACCATAATATAAACCATTAAAAAAATTCCCATTGTAAAAGCCAACCCATTTCTGGTATATTGCTCCCAGCAGCTTTTAGCAAAATAAAGCACATATTTAAAATAAGTTTTATTTATAATGCAATATAAGCAAGAACTGTGAAATTCAAGGATAATGCTTATTTATCATCTGGTATAATGTAGTTGATACATATCTTTAGGGAATATTTTCAAAATTTCTTCATGATAAACTACCAATAAATTCTTTGTTTTTATATCCAGGATAACATACTGATTCTAGAAGTCAGCTTCATAAAACAAGTTAAACAACACTAATCATTCTTCCCTCACTTATCACTCTTATTTGTTCTTAGTTTTAACTTCTCTCCCTAGAAGGTGTTAATAACCAATCAAAACATAAATGTTTAACAAATATCTCAACTTAAGAAACTCTCCTTAACTTTTAGAGATTTATCACATCCTGACATTATGAAGTCACTTTGGTAAATCTTAATTGAATTACAAGATGGTGGGTGCAGATGTGCTCTTTCAAGGAAAATGAAATAAGCATTGAATGAATCTAATGAAATTATTTTCTTCTATGTGTGTATATTGATTTCACGGAAAGTATATATATATATATATATACACACTGTATACATGAAATAATATGTATAAAGTCAACAACTTAACATATGTCATCACCAATACACAGGAAGAGAACCACGTAACTGACACCTTGCTTGATGCTAGGAATACAGAGATGGACCAGGCAAGTAGGTTCCTTATTCCATTGAACTTAGATATAGTGAGCATTAATCTTAAACCAAGTCATTCATACCAGCACAAATCAGAATCATTCAAACCCAGCTGAGAAACCAACAGTTTAAAAAGATTTGCATAGTAAATTTATATGAAGTTATTTCTGCTTTGAATAAAGCAGAATGAATAAACTAATGAACCCAATGAAGGAAACTGTGAGACATGCTTTGATAACCAAGGACAATAGTTGTAACATGGGCAAGAATTTGTTTACTATTCAACTCCAAAATGAGATAATGTTCTTAGTAGCTTTAAATAACCCTTAAGTAGTTTAGAAAGTTAGGATAAGAAGTTTAAATTAGCAGAATTTTGTAGAAGGAATTTAAGAAATATACAGGAGGGCTATTTAATTTTAATCCATAAAACCATAATTTGAGCAGAGATCATAAACCTTAATTAATATTTTGTTTCCCAATTTTTAATTAGTAGGATAATCTTAAATTTATTTGCTTAAATGAAGTTACTAGGATTCTCTCATGTTTGTTTAATGGGTAAATGAATATTATACAAATAATTGATTCTTAGGAATGTAATTTTAAGTTACATATTTACACCATTGAAAATGAAAAGGTTCATATAGTATTCTATGGCAAGGAAAAGAAGTAGAGAACCTAGAAACCTAGTAGCTATTTTTAGGGCCATTTTTATGTATTTCTAATATTTACTGAGAAAAACTAAAAGATAAAAATTTAATTTATTTCATTACACATAGTAGGTATAAATTTATTAATATCTTTACATTAGCAGTGTTAGAATAATTTCTAAAGTGTCAATGACTTATTTTAAATATTAAAATTTCCATGTATATAAATACTTACATTTGATGAAATAAGATAAACCTTAAAATGTCAAGAAAGGAAACAATTGAGTTGTATTTTTTGGGGGAAAAAATGATGGCAATGAACAATTTTTAAAATAAGACTCCATAAAAAGTCCTCTTCAGCTTCTCTTTCTATTCACTGATACCCAGAAACAGTTATAAAGAGGGCACTTAAATTTCCATTTTCACTTCTGATATCTACAGATATATCTACAGATAAATGTTAATGTGATTTAATGCACTCTGTACCAAAAAATGCAGAACACTGGTATTTGATTTGAAATGCCTTGTAAAAATCAGGGTTATGGGATAGGGAAAAACTTGAAAGAGTAGGAGAAGGTTCAGAAAGTGATCATAAATAAGATACAAGTGAACTACATAAGAACAGAGAAAATATGTCTTAAAAATCTAAACAGTATGACATGATTAAATGACTAAAACTCTTCTGACTAATGCTAGTCGAAATTTTTTGAGCCTTTTTAAAGAGGTAAGTTAATGCAAATCAAATTTTTATTTTACACTATGAGTAGTACATTTGCTTGGCAAATAAACTTAGGTGGTATTTTAAAGTTGTTTTTTTTCTCTTATCTAGATAAAAAGACACATATTACTGATCTATTAATTGCCAAAGGTTTAAGAATATATCACAAAGCGTCTTAATTCTTCATCATGGAAAATCATACCTGAATTTATTTAAGACCTATTTAATATAAATATACAGCTTTAAAATAACACAAGTTTAAACTTTATATCATTGTTTTCACAACAAATAGAATATTGAGTTGCATATTCTAACTCACTATGGTAATGTTTATGGTCCTATGAACTTATGCAGCAGCATTGGGATTAGAAGTTATGCATCAAGTAAATCTTAGCCTGCATATTGGTAATATTTATCATTGTTTAAAGAGAATAAGCACTCGCCTGATACTATTCTGAAGTCAGGGTTTTCCTGGGCTTTTCCAGCAGCAACTCAGTTCTTCATTTCATTTCTCCTAAATACCTTCACATAGCTAACTGTTGTATAGCTGTTTGGTGAAGTGAATTCTAGACATAAGGATTCATTCATCATCACTATATTTGAACAGTTTTTTTGTGAGCACAGAAAGTCACGGAGGGACCACCAGATTGTGGCAAACACCATCTTACGTATGCAAGTAGTTCTTGCTTTTTTTACAGGAACATCTTCCCCCTTATCCACATTCACTCACTTTTAAAGTTGTGGATATAGGCATACAAAATTAGAGAAGGGAATTGTCTTAAGAGATGTTTCTTTTTAGGCGTTGGAGAATAACTTCATTTCTTAAAAATTGTACCCATTCAAACAAAATATTTAACAATGCAATTTTGGTCAAATAAAAATCTATCCATTTCAACATTTATTTGAACACAATGCATCATTAATTAGGAATTTAATAACATAATCAAAAGACTAAGAAATGCTTACTATTTTATGCCTGTTTGGATAATTACTTAAGCAACCTTTTCTTTCAAATATAATTTTAAAAGTGTATAAATATAGTTTCATCGCCAACATATGTTTATTGAATATCTACTATATCACAGGCTCTGATTTCAGTCCAATGGCTAAAAGAATTTAAAATATAACCACTACAGTCAATTTACAACTATTTGGGGGAAGTAATCAAACTAAAAGAAGAATTAAAAAAAACATAGCATAAGTGTCATGTGAATGCTGGAGATAAATAGTGCTAAAGAGGAATAAATGACCACTGAGAACTGAGAAAATCCTTGAAATAAGGATAAAAGGTTAAAAATCATGTGGAGAAGGGAGATGACTTCAGGAATATGCAACAGTGGAAATGAAGGGGTCAGTGATCAATTAACAGGCATATGCCATGAGAAATGAATAAGCTAGTTTGAGGTGAAAAATGGTATTTAGGGAGAGTGGATGAAGAGGACTCTTTTGAACACCAGCTGTAACATGGTACATTTGGAAAATCAATCTAGCAGTGTCCTGTAAGCTGAATGTTTGTTGGGTAGGGTTGTTAGCGTGTGAGGAGCAAGATATGAGGAATATCAGGAGTCTATTAAAATATTTCAGGAATGATGAGGATCTGGACTAAAGTAAAAACTCTGGGAAGGAATAAATGGAATGAAAACATGATCCAAGGACCTTCATACCTGACTCATTATGAGAGAGAAGCAACACTGAAGGATACTCTGCGAAGCATATAAACAGGTATTGAAAATAATAAAGCTGCTGAGATAACATAGGAGTTCAATAAGTCCACAGTTTTAATGGATGTGGTAGGTTGAATTATGTGACTCAGAAAAAACCATGTTTTTAATCTTAATCCATTCCTGTGAGTGTGAACCCATTGTGTATGACTTTTTTTTCCCCCACAATTTATTGAAGTATATCATTCATACATGAACATACATAAACTATAAGTGTTTGGTAAACATCGTGAGCTTACAAAGCAAACATGCATAACATCATACAGGGCTCCCACACATCACCCCCCCACAAACACCCTGCATTGTTGTGAAACATTTCTTAACAAATTATGAAAGAGCATCATCAAAGTATTACTACTAACTATAGTCCATATCTTCCTCCCCTATACTTTTTTAAAAGGATTTATTTATTTATTTATTTACTTTTATCCATTTTTACCCCCCCCACACACACACATTTTTGCTACTTCTGTGTCAATTCACTGGGCAACTCTCTGTGTCTGTTTCCTGCCCTCTCTTCTCATCCTTCTCCTCCTGTCTTCACTGGGATTTGATCCTTGGAATCTCCGATGTGGGAGAGAGGCATCCCTCCACCTGTGCCACCTTAGTTAGTTCCTGGTTTTTTGGCACATCTCATCTTGGCTCTCCCTTGTGTCAGTCTCCTGTTACATCATCATCTTGCTGTGTGGCTCGTGGGGCCTGACAGCTCACCCGCACGCGGGCCCTGGGGGGCTTACCCACTCGTGGGGCCTGATGGTACACCCGTGCACAGGGCCTGGTGGCCCACGCACCTTCTATATTTTTCTTTTTTTAAATTTTTACCGGGAGGTCCTGGGGATTGAACCCAGGTCCCTTCATATGTGAGATGGATTCCCAACCACCAGGGCCATATCCGTCCCCCTGATATATCTCTTAAGGTTGACCAAAGATACCCAAAGTTACAGTCTTTTCCCATACAAGATGGTCATATAATAAATCAGGCTTAGTTTATCACCAGCATGCTAAAAACCAGACCTAGGGAGAAAAACTAGATCTGGGGACATATGCATAGTTTCTAATATAGCGAATGTTTAGCTTACCCTGATTATCACATAATCAGGTCAGCAAGTATATTCACAATATATAAGACTTTTTAAGATGTTAATTTTAGGTAAAGCGTGGCCTAAGTGAATGAGATTGGGTCTTAATCCTATTACCAGAGGCATTATGAATAGAAATCCACATGGAGGAGTAGAAGCCCAAAGTCAGCTGGTACCAGAAGAGAATGAGAAAACATTGCCATGTGATGGGAAAGCCAAGGAACTCCAAAAATTGCTGGCCTGCCAGAATTCTACCAACCCCTTTGAGAAAGCAAGGTTCCAGCTTCTGCTGGAACTGTGAGACAATAAATTCCTGTCATTAACCAATATGTGGTATTTGTCATAGCAGCTGGGAAACTAAGATGACAGATTTGGAATCTTTAAATAAAACTAGTCACACTGTATCTCAAACTCCCCTATCCTTTCTCTTTCATAGAAGTATAAATCTCATCAATTTATTCAGTTTATTCAATGTTAATATTTACTTGAATTCTTTTATGTGCCAGACAGACATAAAATATTGTATCTGCTTTCATGGAGTTCATAGACTAGTGGAGGAGAGAGAGAGACTAGTAATTACCTATATTACAATAAGTGCTCTAATAGAAATATAAAAAAGTGCTATGAGAAGCTAGAGAATAATGACTGGAGAAGTAATGTTTACTATGCAACTGTATTTTTCTAAACCCCATATTCCAGTTCTAGGTCTTATAGAAGTAAAGGAAAATATATAAAATATATAGAAATAACGATAAATAATATATTTATATTTCCATTAATGAAACTAAAGTTTTGATGTTTCAATTCTAGTACTCCTACACATTTGTCAGTCAACATTCTACTGTAAGGAAGAGACCACCATTCTACACCTCATTATGTATTTATTAATTTATCTAATTTAAATCTCTTTGTTATTAAGATAAACTCGTGAATTCTATTGTTTAACAATTTATTACTAATAACTATCTTTTAATTATTTAAAGATTGATTTATCTTGGGTTAGGCCAGTGGGAACCCCTTCAAGCTATCTCCTGTGTCCTTTTTCTAAAAACTCTCATTATTTTTTAAAAGTCTTCTTTATTTTCTGGCATAACAAGATTCTCTAGGCTTATCTTGGACTCTACTTGACCAGCACTATAATCAGCCACCTCTTAGAGAAACTCTGGGTCCTTTCACTAGGGAATAGTATTTGTTTTTTAAATAGGGTTTTATTACTTTATATTCTCTCCAGCAGTGAATGAGAATGTCTGTTTTCATCAGGCTGGCCAAAAAACTGTATTTTCAATATTCTTGCTGTCCTGATTTTGTGATAATCAGGGTAAGCTAAACATTCGCTATATTAGAAACCATGCATGTGTCCCCAGACCTAGTTTTTCTCCCTAGGTCTGGTTTTTGGAATGCTGGTGATAAACTAAGCCTGATTTATTATATGACCATCCTGTATGGGAAAAGACTGTAACTCTAGGTATCTTTGGTCAACCTTAAGAGATGTAGCAGGGGAACGGATGTGGCTCAAATGGTTGGGTGTCCGTCTCCCATATGGAGGGACCTGGGTTCAATCCCGGGGACCTCCTGGTAAAAATCCAAAAAAGGAAAATATAGAAGGCGTGCAGGCCGCCAGGCCCCATGCGCAGGTGCACCGTCAGGCCCCGTGAGCGGGTGAGCCCTTCAAGCCCTATGCACAGGTAAGCCCCCCAGGCTCTGCACACGGGTGAGCCGCCAGGCCCCGCCAGCCACACAGCAAGATGATGACATAACAGAAGAGTGACACAAGGGAGAGCCAAGATGAAACGTGCCGAAAAACCAGGAACTAAAGTGGTGCAGACAGTAGGTCACCTGTCTCCCACATTGGAGTTTCCGAGAATTGAATCCCTGTGAAGACAGGAGGAGAAGGATGAGAAGAGAGGGCAGGAAACAGACACAGAGAGTTGCCCAGCGTATGGACACAGAAATAGCAAAAACGGGGCGGGGGGGGGTAAAAATGAATAAAAGTAATTAAATAAATAAATAAATCCTTTAAAAAACTGTATATATAGGTGTAGTTGTTTGACAGTTTGATGTAATTATGAATTACAAATATATATATTGGATTATGCTTGTAAACTGGTCTGCTAATCTGGGCATGATTAAGTTATGATTAGGGCATTAACTGGGCCACGTCAGTAGGGCGTTGAGCCCCAACCCTTGGTGGGTGAGGGAATCAAATATGAAAGGCATGGCAAGACAGAGAGAGCAGTTTTGATGTTGGAGACTTGTGTTGGAGCCCTGGGAAGTAATAGAGCTTGGTCGTGAGGAAGCAGAGAAGGTCCTGGGATAGAGACAAGCCATTTGCCTGATAGTCTAAAGCTGACCTTGTGGAGGAAACAGAGGAGCTAAGCCCGGAGAGAAATGCAGCCCCGGGAAGAGAGGAACCCAAGAAGCCTGAACCCTGGCAAACGTCAGCAGCTGTCTTGCTCCAACACGTGGCAATGGACTTTGGTGAGGGAAGAAACTTATGCTTTATGGCCTGGTATCTGTGGGCTTCTACCCCAAATAAATACCCTTTATAAAAACCAACCAATTTCTGGTATTTTGCATCAGCACCCCTTTGGCTGACTAATACAATAGAGGAGTAAGATACAGACTATAGTTAGTAGTAATACTTTGACAATGCTCTTTTATAATTTGTTAACAAATGTTTCACAACAATGCAAATTATTTGTGGTGGGTTGATGTGTGGGAGCCCTGTATGATGTTATGCATATTTGTTTTGTAAGTTCACAATGTTTACTGAACACTTATACTTTATGTATGTTCATGTATGAATGATATACTTCAATATATTGTTTTTAAAAAAGTATATTTTCAAATTTTTGAAATTTTACCAATATCATGGGTATTCATTTATAGTTTTAAATTCTCAATTCTCTTATGATGAGTAAAGTTGAACCTCTTTTGACACATTTAATTTAAGAGATTAGAATCATTTTGAGTCATTTTTTGGGAAATTGTCTATATCCTCTGTAAATATTTTCTCCTAAAGTTTTACTTGTCTTTTGTCTTTGTTTAGGGTGCATTTTGTCATGCAAAAATTTTCATATTTCTTTTGTCAAATTGAGCATCTTCAATTTTATTTCATCTGGATATCTAATGATAGTTAAAAAGGATTTTCCTACATCCAATTTATGGAGGAACACATCTTTGTTTTCTTCTAGAACATATAATTTCATCATTTACATATAGTTCTCTGATTCACTTTGAGTTTATACATGTGTGTGATGTGAGGAATGTATCTATTTTTTTCTTATTCTAAAGAATAATCTGTTATCCCAAAAGCACTTATTTAAAAACAAATGAAGGATTTTTGATGATTTCAAATCATTTCAGAAATGCATTAGAAAAATTTAACTTGATGATATACAGAATGCTAATCTCATGAAATACATAACTGAAATACTCATTTATCAGTGTGTTACTTTTAAGATTCTAATTGTTTTCCTGGTTAATTTAAAAGTTCTTCAAAATATGTGATAACTTATCTGCAATACATTTTCCTACAATGGCTTCACTCAGCCAAACTACAAAGACTTTATAGACCTAGGTGTTACATTTCTCATGCTCCAGTAAAGATCCAATTTAATATCATTTATTTACAGTGACTCCTTAAGATACTCCAAACACACACACACAAGAAGACCAAGTTAACCAGCAATATTTAGGAAAACATCCATTATGTAGCAGCTGGAAACTTTTACAAAAAAGTTTACATTAGCTGCAGCAACTAGAACAGGTATAGATTACCCAATGTGAGCTAAAGCTGGTTCTTTAACAAAAACTGCAGTTTTCCTCACCCATTTCCCCCGATCTTCCTATAGTGTGTTGGGATATTAAAATTGAGTCTGATGGTGAGATCCATTGCAGACATTTGTACCCTTTGTGATTTATAAAAGTGAAATTCACTCTGCTTAATGGTTGTCCCTCAAGATGGTAACAATTCCTTCTAATGTAACAAAAAGAAATAATCATTCTATACTCCTTTACCTTCTTCTTACATATTTTAATCTTGTCCCCCATCTCCAATTAGAAATGAAGTATAATGGAGGTTGGCAAACTTTTTCTGTAGAGAGCAAAATAGTAAATATTTTAAGCTCTGAGAGCCAAATTGCTTCTGCTGTCACAACCACTCAACTCTGGAATTGTAACACAATAGCAGCTAACTTGCCCTAAAGGATAGGATTGATGTTTTTCCCGATCTCTTTAAAGTTTCACTATCATTTAATTTAGTATTTACATTATAAAATAGTTTCAGTGAAATCTAATTTACATAAAATCATGAATTCAAGGAATTTGCTCCAATGTGAGGTATATAAAAGGAGTAATATCTATGTAGGTACAAACAGAAAATTCTTATATTTGGTATTACATTGTTTTAATTTAATAACATTCACCTTAAGTTCTGTCAGCTAAAATTTTGAGAAAAGATAACATTAAAATAAATGGCTAGGGAAACTTAAAGAATTAACTAGAGAAACAGAAATGTGATGCCTCAGTTGAAGAACATTTCTTTGAAATGATCAGTATCTTTATTACACATTTACCATCGTATTGGCCTCTTGCCCACACACAATTAAATATCCTGTATCATCTGCCACAGAATTAAATAATGTTGGAAGCAAAAGTGAATTACAACATTTTCCCCCATTTATCACATGCAAAAAAAAAAATCAATTTTTTTTTTCTTTCCAAATACAGTTCCATAGAGTAACCAATATAGGTCTAAAAGTAAAAGTACAAAAGGCCTCAATGTTTGTGCTTGCTGGTCAGAAAGGCAAAGTAATACTTCCCCAGTTGTCTTTCCTAAGCTTTAATATAATTATTTTTAATCTGAAGATCCAAATCCTGATGTAGCCTGCTTCATTTATATCCTGGAACTTCTTGATAAGAAGATTTTTTTTGGAAACAGTTTCAACATTCACGGTCATGCTTGTAGTGGTTTCTCTCTATGCAGTATTTACAGGTTCAGATTTAGATACCGCTATTTATGAGAATCCATTACCTTGGTGCATAGGACTTAAAAAATTACTTCATTTATCTTTTTTTCATTATGCTTTATGAAACTATTATGGTAATCACATTAACTGAATTTAAATACAGTTTTTGAATATTTAAAAAATATTCAAATATAAAAATATAGGCAACTGCTATAAGCTTTTATGTGATCACTTGGTTCTGTTTATATCATAGTATAACTATTTAGAGAGTTATAATATTAGTGAACTAAATATAAGTAAAAAGGAAAATATAGTGAGCACTAGAGCTGAGAAAGAGGGAAGAGAAGATATCAGAAGAAAGGCAATGTCCTGTGCTGTATTATTGAAAAGACTGAAAAAAAGCCAAATGAAAATATACCTGGATTTTGGAACAAACTCCATTTGTGTCTATCATGAGGGAAAGCTACATGATATGAGTAATTGGAAGAGAGAAACAAGTCAGGATGTTCTACTGATATACTGTGGCATGTGATTATCTTAGCAATGGTTAAAGTTGTATAATACTTGGCATTTTAGAATATTAGAAAAATAAAACTCTAGTATATAGTGGTTATCCTTTCCACGTGTGAGTATTATGATAGTAAAGTATGCCCAAGCTTGTTCTTTCAGAAACACCAAGGTCTTGGCAAATGATAGAAATGTGTTTGATACATATAGAGATATGTCGAAGGTAATTTAAAATGAATTCATCTCTTTTTATAATAGATTTTGGTTTATGGTTGAAAACTTAGTGGATACAAATAAACCTGTACTTCCTTGAGGGGAAAAATACAACCAGACCTTATATTTTGGAATTTTAAATGTTTCTAAAGCTTCCCCTGACCTTCTTCCTCCTTTCTCTCTTCTTTTAAAAACCTCTAGGGATCTGAAGGGATAATCTTAGGCTCTAGGACAGAAAGCCTTATGGTCTTGGTCACAGGTGGAAATTTCTTCTTTAATAAACAGAAGAAATTATACAATCTGAGATTGCCTGTGTAGTTTAATTTGTGAGTGTCCAAATTTATATCAACTAGATATTGCCAAGAATTAAAATTATTAACTCTGTTACACAGGTGTAAGAAATGATACATTTGGATTTCTGTTTGATTGATCTTTTCAGTGCTTATATTTCTCAATTGCATTTTCTGGTCCTCTGTAGAGCATGAATCAAGTAAAGCACATGTTTTATTCCATTCCATGTTAATTCCTTGAATACAGGCAATTTGTGCATTATAAATCTATCAGATATTATCTAATGAAATAGTCAATAACTAGAAAACCATTTTTCTCAGCCATAGTTTAAATTTCAGACTTAATTGTAGTAAAAGAAACTTGGATGTTTAAACTTTTATACACCAAAATTAATTAGCCTTTTATCAGGTACTGACTTAGCACACCGTATGGTTATGGAATGAAAAATAAACAACCTAATATCAATTTTAAAAGACCATAATAATTATAATATATTTTAGATGTAATTATTCAGTAATACAAAATTTAAAAACTACTGATTAATTGGCACTTTTGATATGGATAATTTATTGCTTAATTTGAAAAGGTAGTTTAATTAATGACCAGTCTTCCATCTATTCATCAAATCATTAACTCCTAAAATATTTATTAGCAAGTACTTTGTAGACGATATTCAGGAGAAAGAAATTTAAGGAGCTTTAAGCAACTTAAAACCTGGAACTGCAACATACTAGAGACAAAGATGAAAAGACGGATTCTTCAAAAGTTTCTACATGTTGCAAAAATGAGAAATTATATTATTCAGCTCTATTGCAATAATGAACTCCCCTAAAACCTCAGTGGCTTACAATAGCAAATATTTCTCTTACATTATGCATTAAAAGCTGAAGTCAATCATCTGTGTCTCTGATAGGCATGTTGACTTGTTCTATCACTCACGCTGAAGAAGCAGTCCTCTTTTGGACTTATCATTTCCATGGGAAAGTGAAAGAGCAAAAGTACTGGCAGAATCTAGCAATGTCCCTTAATGCTTCTCTAAGATGTGGCATAAATCATATCCACTTACATTCCATTAGGCAAACCTGTTAGAGAACCAAAGCAAAAAAAAAAAAAAAAAAGGTACAGGGATTAAATCTCTGCCTATAGGAAGCATGGAATGTCATATGGCAATGGATGAGATTTAGAGCCCTTTTATAGGAAAGGTTGGGGTTGTTGGAACATCAATCTTTCAAAGAAGGATTCTGTGTTTTCCTACTATGATAGGATTGAGGCCTCATCTCCTCATCAATAGATCCTCCTTATATTTCCTTTTCATTTCAAGAATTAGTTGATTCCATCTTTGTATTATGATGACAAGTTTGCTAGACTACTGAAAGAGTAGAACTCATTGTTAGTTCTGAAAGAAAAGGGACCAAATTTCTTCTTTATGCAGGCAAAATGTTTGTGGACTTTCTAGTCATTCTTTTTTTTCCCTGTCTCTAGTATACGACTATGGTTAAAGTAGAAATTACTACCAAACTAAAATATTTTCATTTATAAACACTTGATCAGTAAGTCAAACAGCAATTATGTGAAAAAGCTGATTATGAAATTTATTTGGAAGGGCAAGGGGCCCTGAATAGCCAAAAACACATTGAAAAAGAAATACGAAATTGGAGGAATCATGTGAACTGACTTTAAAGCATACTACAAAGCTACAGTGGTCAAAACTGCATGGTACTAATGGGTAAAATGGATGAATCTTGAGGACCTTATGTTGAGTGAAGCAAGCCAGACATTGAAAGACAAATATTACATGACCTCTCTGATATGAATTAAGCAAATCAAGCAGATTCAGAGAGCTAGAGTCTGGAAGATAGGTTTACAGGAAATAGAAAGGGAGAAGAAGGTTGTGAGCCAATGCCCATATGGGTGAAATCTATGATAAGGTGGAAGTGAGTAGTTGCACAGTGAAGGGATATAACAGGTGTATAATGATAATATTGGGTTGGGTGGTACAGGCTTGACAGGGGTGTAGGGTGGGGAGGGTGGGTTGTATGGTCCATGGAACTGGGGGAAGGGTTGGGGGAGGGAGTGGTGAACACTGGGAATTGGTGGATATTTGGTTGAAACTACAATGTTGGGAAAGCTCTTTTGGCAATATGACAAGGAAGGATTACTGGTTTAGGGTGTTGGATGGGGGTGGATTTGGGAAAGGGCGCACCTCGGGCAGTCTTCTAGAGAATGTGAGAGTGATCATTTTGTCAAACTGTGTTGTATCAGTTGGTGGAGACCCACACAATGAGCAGAAAGGAGTTGGACTCCTGCCACGGGGAGGCCCGATATGTTCTCAAAGAGAGGGGTGGGTGTCTCTGAAGAGTGTGGGCAGTTTCTAATAGGGGAGGACAGACCAGTGTGTCAAGCCCTCAGTGTCCTTCAAGGACTGAAACCTGGTGGTAGCCGTGGGCCATGAGGGGAGGGGGAGGGAGAAATAGAATAGATGGAAGAGGGTGTATTCAGGGGGCAATGGAAGTGTTCTGCATGATCTTGCAATGTTGGATACAGGCCACGTTATATTTCAGCAAAAATTTATAAAAGTGCATGGTCTAAAATGTAAAGTATAATGTAAACCATTGACCATGGTTAGTAGCTATGTTTCAATTTTTGTACATCAGTTGTAACAAATGTACCATCTACACATAAAAAGCTTATTAATACGGGAAGAGGGAAAGGGGGGAGAATTTGGGGTATATGGGAGTCCCCTGTATTCTGTAAGTGACTTTACTGTGACCTAAAACTTCTTTGAAGACAAAACGAACAAAAGTAAGACACTGGGGAAGAAAATGTCACTGTATATACAGTTCAACAGATATTACAGTGATGTAAGGCAAAATGCCAAATTTTTTAAAAATGTTTTTCATTATTTTTTTAATATCTCAATTTTTTATTTTAATTTAGTTATAGTTTTTCTAAACTATTATGTATTTTATTTCTTATGTTTAAGCCTATCGTTATTATTTCATTTTCCTATTAATTGTATTTGTTGGTATTCTTGGCTTCATTTTTGAAGAAGTTTTGGACCACAGAAGGGTTACAACTGTGGCAGGGGAGGATCATTGGTGTGGGGTGTCAGTGATGGGGGATACATGGGAGGAAGTTCACCTGGGCATACATAAAAGGTATATAAATGGGTTCAAATGTTCATGAGGCATTGTCACAGTGCGTAGAGATTCACACAATAACTGAAAGAGTATTGAACTCCCATCCTGGGGAGCTCTGCCAAATTCTCTAATGGAACAGCAACAATCTCCTGAGTACAAGGGCAATGACTAGTGAAGAAGGATGGTCCACTGATGGGCCCTTGATATTGACGACTGTCTTATGAGACTTTGCTTATGAGACTTTGCTCTTGAAATTGCAACTTAAATTGTTGTAGGGTGCCTAAGCGTTACCTCCTGAGAGCCTCCTTGTTGCTCAAATGTGGCCTCTCTCTAAGCCAAACTCAGCATAATTTCCCTCCAGCGTGGGACATGACTCCCAGGGAAGAGCCTCTCTGGCGATGTGGAATTACTACTAAGCACTAACTAGCAATGCAACTGGAAAAAGACCTTGAATAAAAGGGGGAAAAGGTAAAGACAAATGAGTGTATATGGCTAAGAGACTTCAAAGTGAGTCATCCCAGAGGTAACACTTACGCATGTCTCAGAAGGATCACATAGCCTGCCAGAGTAGATACTACCCCCAAATAGTGGGGCTCCTGAGGGCTTTGGAGACACCCAGGTCCTACAGACATGGCAGATAGCTCCAAAATTGGGTGCCTTGCAAATGGGCCCTACTTTGGAGTTTGTGCTCTCGAGTGTGACAGAGTTGGACTCAGTTGTGACTTCTCTACACATGCCTCTCCTCTCCCTTCTTTTGAACCTATAGTTGGTGCTGGAGTTGGTAGGTGTGTACCCAAGAGACTTGATTCTTTGGGCTGTCCATGTGCCAGCTGGGCCTTGAGCCTCAGCAGAGTTGCAACACCTACTCTCCAGTTAATTGGACTCACCCAGGACAACTAACAAGGAGGTGAGGATGACAACAACCATACCAAGTAACTGACAGAGTCTACAACTGCAAGCAAGATGTCCCATCCATCAGCTGTATGGGATCAAAGTCCCCTTTCAATTAGAGGTGGCATGGGCATCACCATCCCAGAATCCTAAGGATTGGGAAATAAAATATGGACTAGAGTGGACTTACTAGTATTCTACTAAAAATTTATTGTGATTCTAGCAATGGAAGAAATTATATCATTGATGTGGAGACATTGGCTACTGGAGGTGCTGAAGGCAGGGAGAGAGAAAAAGAAGTGTAATATGGGGGCACTTTCAGGACTTGGAATTATCCTGAATGACATTATATATCCTGCCATAACCTACAGAATTGAGTGGGAGAGAGTGCAAACTACAAAGTAAACTATAACCTATCCTTAGTGGCAATGCTCCAAAATGTGTTCATCAATTGCAATGGATGTACCACACAAATAAAAGAAGTTGTTAATGTGAGGGAAAGTAGAAGATGTGGGGAGTGGGGCATATTTTTTTATGTAACATTTTATGTAATGAAGTATATTTTAGAAAAAATATATTAAAAACAAAACTGCATGGTGTTGGCACAAGGATAGACATACTGATCAATGGAACCAAATTCAGAGTTCTGATATAGATCTTCACATGTTTGGCCAACTGATATTTGACAAGGCCACCAAGCCCAATCAACTGAAACAGAGCGGCCTTTTCAAAATGGTGCTTGGAGAACAGAATATCCATATCAAAAAGAATGAGAGAGGATCACCATCTCATGCCCTACATATAATTAACCTAAGATGGATCAAAGACGTAAATATAAGAGCCAAAACCATAAAGCTCCTCAAAGATAATGTAGGGAAGCTTCTACAAGATCTTGTAGTAGGTAATGGTTTCATAAACTTTACAGCCAGAGCACAAACAATGAAAGATAAAATAGATAAATGGGACCTCCTCAAAACTAAAAACATTTGCACATCAAAGGAGTTTGACAAGAAAGTGAAAAGGCAGCCTATTCAATGGGAGAAAATATTTGGTAAACATTTATCCAATAAGGGCCTAATATCCAGCATATATAAAAAAATCTAACATCTTGAAAATAAAAAGACAAACAACCTATTTAAAAATATGGGCAAGAGATTTGAATAGACACTTCTCCAAAGAAGAAATACAAATGGCTAAAACGCACATGAAAAGATACACAGCATCACTAGCTATTAGGGAAATTCAAATCAAAACTACATTGAGATATCATCTTACAACTATTTAGACCAGCAGGTATTGAAAAAAAAAAAACAACAACAACAGAACTACAAGTGTTGGGGAGGATGTGGAGGAAAGAGAACACTCATCCACTGCTGGTGGGAATGTAGAATGGTGCAGCCATTGTGGGGGAAGGTTTGACAGTTCCTCAGAAGCTAACTATAGAAATGCCATATGACCCAGCAATCCCACTGCTGGGTATATACCCAGAAGAACTGAAAGCAGGAACACGAACAGATATATGCATATCAATGTTCATAGCAGCATTATTCACTATTGTCAAAAGTTGGAAGCAACTCAAATGTCCCTGAACAGATGAATGGATAAGCAAATTGTGGTATATACATACAATGGAATGTTACTCAGCTGTAAGGAGGAATGGAGTATTAACACACAAGACAACACAGATGAATCTTGAAGACCTTATGTTGAGTGAAGTAAGCCCGTCACTGAAGGACAAATATTACATGACCTCACTGATGAGACTCAAGCAAATTGAGCAGACTCACAGAGCTAGAGTCTAGAAGATAGGTTATTAGGAGAGAGAAAGGCAGTAGAGGGTGGTGAACTGATGCTCAATATGGGCAAAGTCTATGATAAGGTAGAAGGGGGTGGTTGGGCAGTGGATGAGGGAGATAAAGGTACAGTGATGTGGTTGGGTTCGATGGTGCTGGAATCTGAGGGCGAGTAGGGTAGGGGGTTGGATTGGACCATCCATGGAACTAGGGAGAGAACTGGAGGAAGGAACAGAAAAACTCTGGGGATTAGTAGGACTGTGGTTAAAACTACAATGGTGGGAAAGTTCTTCTGGAAAATATGGCAGGGAAGGGTTACTGGTGCTGGGGTTGGGGGGATATGCAGTATAGAGCACACCTGGAACAAGCTTCTATGGAATATGAAAGTGTTCATCTTGTCATAGTGTGTTATCTCAGTGGGTAGAGACCCACAAAATAAACAAGAATACATTTAACTCCAATCCTGGGGAGTCCTGCTATGTTCTCAATTAGAACATAGGCAGTGCCTAATAAAAGAAAACAAACCTATATGTCAAGCCCTCAATATTACTGCATGTAACTATGAACTTAATTCTTCAAAAATTGAAACTTAATGGTTACCATAGATTCGGGGTGGGGGAGAGAAAGAATAGAATAAATGGAACATAGGACATTGGAATTATTCTGCATGTCTTACAATGATGGATACAGGCCATTTTAAATTTTATAAAAATCTGTAAAAGTGTATGATGCAAAATGTAAACCATACTGTAAACCATTGACCATGGTTAGTAACAATGATTCAATATTTGTATATCAATAGTAACAAATGTACCATACACATGTAAAATGTTATTAATAGGGGAGAGGGGGAGGGGACACAGTTGGATATACGGGAATCCCCTATATTTTCTGTGTGACTTTTCTGTAACCTAAAGCTTCTTTGAAGATAAAATGAAAAAAAAATAAGATAATGGGGAAACATACAGAAGAATTTATCACTGTCCATAAAAGATAACAGATTTTATGATGATGAAAGAAATATTGAAAAAAGTTTTATTGTACTTTATTTTTACCTTTATTTTTATTTTTTATTCTTTTTATTTTTGCATTTTAATTGTTATTTTATTATTATTTTTATTTGTTTATTTTTTTAGTTTTGTTTTTGGGGAGGTTTTGGATCACAGATATCTCACAACAGGGGAGAATCATTGGAGCAGGATGTCAATGACATGGGGATGAGTGGGGAGGGGTATACCTGGGGCATACCTCTATGGCTTGTGAATATGTTAAAGTGGTCATTGGGGTATCTCTTGGTGGGTGGAGACCCACACAATAATAAAAGAATATTGAATTCACATCCTGGGAAGTCCTGCTACATTCTCTAATAGAGCAGCAAGAATCCCCTTAGTATCTGGGCAGTGCCTAGCAAAGAAGGATGGACCATTACGCTAGGCCCTTGATATTGATGGTTGTACTTATAAAAGTTTTCTTGAGAAATTGAAACTTAACCTAGTATTATATATTGCCTAAGAGTTACCTCCTGAAAGTCTCCTTTTTGTTCCAATATGGCCTCTCTCTAAGCCCAACTCAGCATATAAATGCACTATCTTCTCCCTGGCATGGGACATGACTCCCAGGGATAAGCCTCCCTGGCACCAAGGGATTATTACTAAGCACCAACTAGCAATGCATTTGAAAAGACCTTGACTGAAAGGGGGAATATTAAATACAAGTGAGTTATTATGGCTATGAGATTTCAGAGTGAGTCAGGAGGTCATTCCAGAGGTTACACTTATGCATGGCTCAGCAGGATCTCATTGACTGCCACAGTAAACAGTGCCTCAGAGGGCCTTCTGAGTGCTCTAGAGACATCTAGACACTATCTAATTAATTTGGGACCCTGTCAGTGGGCCTTACTTTGGAATATATGCTCCCCGGTGTAACAGAGTAAGACGCATTTACAATTTCCCTACAGATGAGTCTTCTGCCCCTTTTATTTGAACCTATAATTAGCACTATATTCATTAAATATATGTCCTAGAGACTTAAAACTTCAGTCTCTTCATATGCCCATTGAGCCCCGAATCTTAGCAAGAGTTGCAACATCTACTCTCCAGTTCATTGGACTCACCCAGGACAACTAACAAAAGGATAAGGATAGACAATGCCCATCCCCCAAAACAGAAAATATCTACAACTGCAAGCAAGACAGTGTCATCCATCTGTCCCATGGGATCTAAGCCCTTCTCAAGCAGAAACAGAGTGGGCATCACCATCCCCAAATCCTCAAGACTGAGGTATGAACAAACATAAGGGTGGAATGCAATTATGAACTTAAGTAGACTTAAAATTTTTCTAGCAATGGAAGAACTTGTATCACTGATATAAAGGCAGTGGCCACCAGAGGTTCTGAGGGGAAGGAGAGGGAAGAATAGCTGTAGCATGGGGTACTTTGGGGACATTGGAATTGTCCTGCATGACATTGCAATAATGGATACAGGCCATTATACATTTTGTCAAAACCTGTAAAATTGTGTGGTACAAAATGTAAACTATAATGTAATCTATAGCCCATGGTTAGTAGCAATGCTTCAATATGTGTTAATAAATTGTAACAAATGTACAACACTAATGAAAGATATTGTTAATGGGGGAAGGTGTGAGAGGGGGAGAGGGTTGGTGTATTAGTCAGCCAAAGGAGTACTGATGCAAAATACCAGAAATCTGTTTGGTTTTACAAAGGTATTTATTTGAGATAGAAGCTTACAGTTGCCAGGCCATAAAGCATAAGTTACTTGCCTCACCAAAATCTGTTGCCACATGTTGGAGCAAGATGGCTGCTGATGGCTGCCAAGGGTTCAGGCTTCCTGGGTTCCTCTTTTCCCGGGGCTTATTTCTCTCCAAGCTCAGCTGCTGTGCTCTCTCCACAAGGCCAGCTGTAGACTATCAGGCAAGGGCTCTGTGTCTCTCCCCAGGGCTCGATTCTCTCCGTGTTCAGCTGTTCTGCATTCTCTTATGTGTTTACTTCCTGAGCTCCAGCTCAAAACTCTCTTCTCTTGTCCTTTGCCATGTCTTTTCTCTATGAGTCCACACCACTACGCACCAAGGGGTGGGGATGCAACGTCCTACTGACATGGCCCAATCAAAGTCTTAATCATTATTTGAAAAGTGAAATCTCTGAATCCAGTATAATCGAATATGCCCAGAGAGACAGACCAATTTACAAACATAATCCAATATCAATTTTTGGAATTCATAAACAATATCAAAATACCACAGTCAGGTATATAAGAATCCCCTATATTTTTTATGTAACATTTATGTAATCTAAAGCTTCTTTAAAAATAAAAATTAACTAAAAAAATAGCAACTATGAAACCAGGAGAGAGGAGGACAATTGAGTTGAAAAAAAAAAAATGATGAAAGGTTGATCATAAAATATATATGTTGAAAAGGAGAGAAACAACTAAAGTATAGGCTTCTAAGCCATAGAAAAATGTGTAAAGCTGCCAAGAATTACAGAAGCAATATCAAACTGGTAAAGACAAACAGGAAAGAAAAAAATATGCCACACATTTTACAAGTCTGTTGTTCTGAACATTATGGTCTTCCTGCTGTTTTATTTGCTAAAAGACATGGAACTATTATTAAATAGGAACCAAAAAATCACATTGCAGACCAAATGGAGCATATTACTGTGAGTAAATATTTGAGAACACTGAATTCAATACTAGCTGCTGTTGAATAAGAACAAACCTCAGGGGAAGTTCTAGGCCTGCCCATAGGATTGTCATGAGATTTGGTTATCTCATCTGATATTCTAGGAAGAAAATAGAAGGGGATGGCAACTGTGAAACACAATTAATTCATACAAGCTATGAAATTATTTCCTTAAAAGTCACCCACCCATGGAAAAGTACTATCATTAGTTTTTACAAACTCTCCACACAAGAAAATTGTATATACCTCACTTATTTACATATATTTTTTATAATAACAGTGGCTAAGTATAAATGCCACCTAAACCAACTGAAAAAGTAAGATATTTTGGTGTTCAAAATATTTCCTGGAATTATGCTAAAGTAGGTCTTGCTCCATAATGTCTTCTATACACAGTGTCCTTTATGAAGAATATACTCCAAAGCAACCACTTTCAGATCAGTCCCAGGTGAAGCCACACAGCTGACTAGATAGGGGTGGGGAGTGGGCACATGATCCAAGGACATTCAACATGTGAGGAAACCAATAACCAAGAAGCGAGGGTTATGTAAGCACCGAGAGAAGGAGTCCATTGGTAGTGGAAGGTGAACTCCCATAATAAAGTATGAGAGTGGCCATGGTGTTTTCTGTATAAGATAAAATTATAACAGAGCAGAAAGCATGATGAGTATAATGCTTTACTGGTAGAAACAGAAGAGAGCAAATGTGGGGGTAAAAAAAAAGAAGCAGAAATTCCAGGAGAAGAGTGACTAGAGCAAGAGTGAGAGAAATAACAACCCCAAGAATTGACTAGATTCCAGCTCTATTACCAGGGCACTTGTATCTTACAAAACAACAACAACAACAACAACAACAACAAAAAAAACCTCCCATATTTTAGGAAACTTCAATTAGTCTTTTAATACATATGCTATATTTTTTTACTTTTTTCTACATTATTATCACTGCATAATTAATCTGTTAATTTAATGCATGGTTTTCAATTTGAAAATTGTTTAGAAGTTCACCAAGGACAAAAAGACCTACAGAAACAAATAAAAGAATCACAAACTACATTCAGTAATCATATAGTTTAATTGTAGTTTTGATAATGTCACTGAAACTATTTTTCACATGTTATGGGATAAAACAAATTATTAATTATGTTGGTTGGTGTCATTAAGAATCAGGTTTTTCAGCATGAGAAAAAAGAGAGTCAGGTGTAAATTCAATGAGATCATGTAAAATCCCTGAAATTCTTAATTTGCTTGAAAGTACCAGTATGAACTTACTGTGTGAGGTGTGTGTATATATAAATATATCTACAGCTCCTGGTTCTGTCTACTCTAAAGGTCAAAAATAAAGAGAGGAGAAGAGGAGATTCTATTAAGAGGGATTTAAAATACAGATCAACCAATTTCAATGGGATTTATTTGAATCCTGATTCAAACTCACTCACTCGGGAAAAAAAAAAAAAAAATAAGACTATTTGAGAATGTGGATCCTGACTGAATATTTGATGATATTTTTCAAGTTACAGTTAATTTTTCATGTTATAATAGTACTGTGATTCTTTTTAAGGTGTGTAATTTAAGAATCCCATGATTTTATAGATATACACTAAAATATAATGCCAGTTATTGATACAATGTAAGGATTTTTTTCAAAAGATTAAGCAGACAGAATAGGTGGGAGTTTAGAATAAACATCAATGACCATGCATTGATAACTGTTGAAACCTGATGATGGAAATATTGGAAAACTAACTAGTTGCCAGGAAATTACAGAAATGAAACAAATTTTAAAAACTTTTCAAAGATACTCAATATCCTGTAGGTATGTCAGCCCCAAATGAATTGAGAACAGCACTTTCACACCTATCAATAATTCATAAAAATAAAGCCAGGATGGAAGGATATGGCCATATTTATACCCCAAATTTGGGTAAAGCATTTATGCCAGTTGCATATACATTGGGAAATTACCATGGGTTAGGTATTTCAAAAACACTTAATTGCCTTCAAGACCTTAATCCCCTACCTTGGTTGCAGGCTTAGGCTCATGAAGCTCTTCCCTGCATAATGTCAAAGTGGACACCCAAAAAGTTACTGACACAAAGTAGGCATTCTAAATGCTTTTGTGGGCAAATTAATTAAAGGACGAACGAACCACCTGTTTAAAGTAAATGTCTTATATTAGTATCCCTTTAGGAATTACTAAATTGGCAATTTGTTCAATAAATATATGAATTATGAGTTTAGCAATGATTACCTCATTCATCTGTTGACTCTAAAAAGTAAAAATAAATTTTGACACTCACCTACTGTATACATTATGCTATGAAAGATACAAGATTCAAAATACCAAAATTAATACTTGGGGAAGCAGATGTGGCTCAAGCTGTTGGGCTCCCACCTACCACATGGGAGGTCTGTGGTTCGGTTCCCGGTGCCTCCTAAAGAAGACAGAGAGCTGGCGCGATGGGCAGGCATGGCAAGCTGACACAACAAGATGACACAACAAGAGACACAAGAAGATAACCATAATGAGAGACACAGCAAAGCAGGGAGCAGAGATTCTTAGTGCCTCCTAAAGAAGACAAACAAGACAGCAAGCTGATGCCACAGGCAGGCATGACAAGCTGATGCAACAGGATGATGCAACAAGAGACACAAGAGGAAAACCATAATGAGAGACACAACAAAGCAGGGAATGGAGGTAGCTCAAGCAATTAGGTGCCTCCTTCCCACATCGGAGGTCCCAGGTTTGGTTCCCAGTGCCTCCTAAAGAAACAAGGAAGACAGACACAGCAAGTGCAAACAACGAAGGGGTGGGGAGAAATAAATAAATAAAGTAAATCTTTTTAAAAAAATTAATACTTAAAATTTGCTTTCTAGATTGGGATGAAAAATGTGTAAGGCAGTTTGATAGACAGGCACACATTGTTATGAGATTATGAATAAATAAAATGAATGCACTTAGCCATCAACATCAAAGATGTTGGTTATATAATAATATCTAATCTGATAGCTAGTCAATCTCTTCATCTCCCCCTCCTAGTCATTAACAATTTAAACAGATATTCATTGGACACCCAATATAAGTTCTTAATTGTATTAGTGAAGCAATAAGCAAAACAAAATCCTTTCTCTCTTGGAATTTATCTTTTAATTTACCAACTTTGAAAATGCCTAACTTTGTATTTATGCATGTATGTACATATGTATGTACATATTTACTGCTACCTAAAGTAAGCATATTTGTAATATTCCTCCAATAATATTCACCCAATAATATATATATGGAAAAACATGAAAAACTTCTCCCAAACAACTAAAATGTTAACGTCCTTTAACATCTGCTCGTAAGAAATAGAATAGAACGTTAACTGAATATGCCCCAAACACTAAACTATGAATACAGTTTGATGGAAGCAGACTGCATTATTTAATATCTGCCCTAAAAATACTATCTGCCCATTTGTCTCCCATACTGTGGATACCAGGTTAACCTTATACGAGCTAAAAGATTATTTTTGTGAGATTGATAGTTATACTAATGGTCTTCTCTGTCTCTGGACAATCTTGCTTCTTTTCAATAATGTTAAACACCAGTGAAGAACAAGGAAATCATCAGAGGAATAGTGATAATTGCAAAAATTAAATCTTATAATCTGATGCATTTAATTTTAGCCTAGATTCATAACTTTATGACAAAATATCTCCTATCTTCAAATTTTTTTGGGGGGAATGCAGTGAATAATGGAAAATAATTAATCTTTGGCAAAGGACAAGTCATCACAGATTAATAACCTGAATTATGAATATTCTGTACTAGTAGAAGAAGACCTGCTAAAATATTTAAAGACATTAACTCAGCAAATCCTGTTAAAATTCATTCTGGACAAAAATTCAGATATATATGAAAATGAATTCTTCATATAATCTCATACAATTAGGAGAAAGCTACATGGAATTATTAATACACTTTTCATTCTTGGTAACCTGTAACAACCTTTGTTTTAGGGGGAATTTTTACAGGCTTCAAATGCCAGAAACACTCCCTTAACAATAAACTGAGTAATAGTTAAGGATTGGGGAGAATACATTTAGTTACCAAACTATGATTTATTTAAATAGTATCATAATGGAATTTTATTTAAAATATTAAAAATTTTTAAAAAGCAGTATGAATTTCCAAAGAAAATGTTTCATATATTTAATTTAAAATATTTATGAAAGACTTTTTGTACTGAAAATAAAAAATGAGACTAACTTTGTTTTTCAAATGGGATGTATTAGTTATTGATCTATGCTATATTAAGAACTGTGAAAAGCACAAGCCAAAGTATAATTATTTAAAGACATGATAGTAATAGTAGATATTTTGCAGTTGATTGTAGTATTCAACATGTGTGCAAAGAAATTATTCAATTCTTATAAATTCTTATAATATATGATTTATGAATTGGTCATGTGTGTCCTGGAACCCATAGAGTTAAATTTAAAATATACATTTCAAATACTCTACCATTATGTGCTGAGATACCAAGGAGACTATAAAGTGTCATCAATACAGTAGAGTAAAGATCCAAATCAATGTGATACAGTTAGTATCTTTATTTGTGACAACACTGTCTTCAATCAAAGTCATATTAACCCAAAACTACAGTCATTCATTACTAAATTAAAGGGAGAGAAAAAGATTGTTTCTGAACAACAAAAAATACTCCTGCCATTTAAACAGAATATAGCAATTAGATTCTTATCAAAGCCTATACATGTGCAAATAAATAAATTAATCTTTTTAATAGATTTAGTGATTATTTTAATCAAAGAATGATGCAAATATCTTTTATGATCTTTTCCAAAAACTAATCCTAAATGTAGATGTTTTATTGAGCTCTAAGCTCTCTGTCAGACACTCTACTGTGTGCTCTATAACTTTACTTAATTAGAGATGGATAGAAGAGAAGAGGGAAAAAAGAAAGGACACTGTAACAGAAGAAGTTGCCTACTCCTTGTGTTTTGATTCATTCCTTGACAAGTCAGTTTAGTTACTGAATCAGCTGTTTCACCAGGTTTTTTCCTTAGTTATTTTAGGCACCTTCATATTTTATGTCTTCTCTTGCTCATATGTCTTGTCACATTCTCACCTATATATATCCTATGCTTCAGTTAATCTATATTCCTCGTATTTCTAACTCAATTCTATTGAACAAAAATGTATTGATAGTATGTCATGTGCAAGTCACTCTGCTAGAGGTAAACTATAGGTCCTGTCTTCAAAGATTTCATGACTCTTAACTCTAGAGCATTATACTTAAGATATGTTTTATGGTATAGAAGAGAGAATTTTATCTAGCCTGGTTTCTTGTGGAAGATTGTCCAGCAAAGAAAAATTGTGGAAAAAGTAGAAGAGTGCAGTGTTGACAACAAAGAGAGAGCATATTAGGCAAATGAAGTTCTCTTGGGAGCCTACAATGGCAATACAGGACTGATAAGATAAGGAACTGAAAGCCAGTTTGGATTTTTTTAAAAATGTTAAGAATAAGAGAATCATTCAGGAATTTACACTGTATCAAGAATCTTGTACATAATAACTAACTATAACATAAGGTAAAATAAAAGGTGTTATACTCTAGGAAGAACATGACAGAGCAAATAAACATTTTTGAATATTGGAAGGGAGAGGATAGATTTTTATTACTAATAGTTTCACAAGGATGGCTGCATTTGAGTTGAATCTTAGAGAAGCTATTGTATTATACTTATGAAAAAGAAAGGGGAGGTGGGGTGGAAAATGTATTCAGTGCTCTGACTGCCTCTGAAGTTCTTTGCTACACCTTGTCTCATACTACAAGCATTTGCAAAAACCCATTTTGCCTTAGCTATTTCCTGTATAACAGTGACTCTTTCATTAATTAGCTTTAAGTTAAACTATGAGTAATAGAAAACTCAAAATAATTGGGGAATCAAATAATAGATGTTCATGTCTCTCACACATGTAAGCTAGTATGGCAGCTCTGCTCAAAAAGTACTCAATTCCTTGTCACTCACAAGATGGTAGAGCAGGGAGCTCTAGGATTCAGTTTGTACCCCAGGGCAGCTAGTAAACAGCCAGGAACTGTGTGAATCCACTGTTTGGGGGCCCCAGAGTCCAAAGAACACCGTATACCATCCAAGGAAGAATGTAAGGAAGAAACCGATAAACAATGGTGAAGATCTGTAAGTAGATCATTCCACACTGCAAAGGCTGGTGCCCATCACCCAACAGTAGGCTAAGCCACCTCATGAGCCACCCACTGGCTGGAAATTAATCCTGCTTTTCCCAAGAGCAGGGGAGGGGGACACAGACAGGCACCAATTGTGGCTATTAATCAGCAAAATTAGATTGCTAGGTTCCAGCTCCAAGTACAGCTAAAGGTTAAACCTACCCAAGATAGAAAGCTGACAATAGCCTCTGTTTTGACCCTGCTTCTGGCTGTTCTACAGACATGGTAACTTCTCAGGGCAATGGGGAACAGTTTGAACTTGCCCAAGACAGAAAGCAGTTGGCAGCCTCTATTATAACCCTGTCCTGGCATGAAAGGAAGTGGAGCTGATTGAGATACACAGTAATTTCTCAGCATGGCAAGGACAGTTTTAACCCACCCAGGACAGAGCCTGCCACCTCTGTTTCATTACCGCCGCCCCCCCCCACCCCCCCCGCCGCCAGGCAAGGTAGAAAGCAGAGCTAATGTAGAGACACAGTAACTTCTTGGGGAAATGGAGAACAGATTGTTGAAGGGAGCTCTTCTCCAAGAAAAGGGGATGGAACATTATCAGTTGCAGGAGCTGATAAGAAAGTTCAGATTGAAGTTCTGGGATCTGAGCAACGGTTTCAACCCTCCCAGTTAAAAGTGGTTGGCAGTCACTGTTTCAACAGCACCCCATCAGGGGTGGAGATGTTTGAGAATTAAAGACATAGTACCACTGTAGGACTGCAGGGAACAGTTGGCTGAAAAATGCCATCTTCTAGGCACACAAGGAAAGCACAATTTAGGAGAGATGTCAAAGAGAATATTTGCATCCTTCTAGGTATCCTCTACAGGGCACTTTGGAATCAACCCATCTTCCATTAATGGATCCCTGAGCATGTCACGGCTGGGAAAAACTAATTTGGGAAAGGGCTCTCCAGGGGTACTCTCCTACAAAAATTAGTCCTCCAGGTAAAAGCAACTAGGGATAGCAAAGATAGTGTTAAAAATATAGAGAGGCAAAAAAACAAACAAACAAACAAATAAACAAAAACAGAATAGCTAATAGTTCAACATTCCTGGTAGAGAGACAGAGGAAATGAAACATTCTTCTGGAGTGAAACAATTGCACAAATAGAGCAATCTAAAAAAAAGTTGTGCAATATACACAGTGTAAGAATCAGAGAAATAAGATCTGGGAGAATCTGATCAGTTAAACACAAGATATTCCAAAGGTCTAAAAGAAGTTGAACTAAGTGTCAACGAAGAGCTGTAGCACAGAACCAATCAAGAAAATCATAGGCAAGAGAAAGAACTGACCTCCAGAGTAAACACATAAAAAAATCAGTTGCCTAGACACCAGCAAAAAATTACAAGCCATAATAAGAAGCAGGAAGATATGGCCCAGTCAAAATAAGAAATTAAAACTTTAGAGGAAATACAGGATTTGAATCAACTAATAATGATGTTTAAACAAATTTCCTAAATCAATTCAAGGAGATGATGGAAAATATGGAAAAAGAGAAAAAGGGTATTAGGAAGACAATGGGTGAGCATAAAGAAGAATTTAGAAGGATGTGAAAAATACAACAGAACTTAAGGGGATGAAATGCACAATAGAATAGATTAAAAATGCGCTAGATGCAACAGCAGCAGATTTGAAAAGGCAGAAAAAAGGATCAGTGAACTAGAGGATGGGACATCCAAAATTTTCCAGACAGAAGAATAGATATAGAAAAGAAAGGAAAAAGTTGAGCAAGGTTTTAGGGAATTGAATGACACCTCAAAGCACACAAATATATATTTCGTGGTTGTCCCAGAAGGAGAAGAGTGGGGAAAAGAGGAAGAAATAATATCTGAGGAAATAATGGCTGGAAATTTCCCAAATCTTCTGAAAAACATAAATGTACATGTCCAAGGGGGCATAATGTACTCCAAACAAAATCAATACTAATAGGCCTACTCCAAAACACATACTAATCAGAATGTTAAATGGCAAAGACAAAGAAAGAATTCTGAAAGCAGCAAGAGAAAAGTGATTCATCACATACAAAGGACACTTAATAAGACTAAGTGTCGATTTCTCATCAGCAACCATGGAAGTGAGAAGGCAGTGGTATGATATATTTAAGATAGTGAAAGAGAAAAACTGCTGGCCAAGAATTCTTTATCCAGCAAAACTATCCTTTTAAAATGAGGGTGAGTTTAAAACACTTACAGATAAACAGAAACTGAGAGCAATCATTAACAAGAGCCATGCCCAATAAGAAATACTAAAGGGCGTACCACAGGTGGAAAGGAAAAGACAAGAGAGAGAGAGAGGCTTGAAGAATGTAGAAATGAAAATTATCAGTACAGGTAACTAAAAGGGTAAAAAATGAGATAAAAATAAGATGTGACCTTAAAGACCAAAGGATAAAATGGGTGACATATGTACTGACTTTACATTAATACACTGAAGACTAATGGGTTAAATTCCCCCCCAAAATAGACACAGATTTACAGAATGGATAAAGAAATATTATCCATCTGTATGTTGTCTAAAAGTGACTCACCTTAGACTCAAGGACACAAATAGATTGAAAGTGAAAGATTTGAAGAAGATATTGCATGCAAACCACAACCAGAAAAGAACTGGGGTAGCTATACAAATATAGGACAAAATGAACTTTAAATGTAAAATTGTTAAAAGAGACAAAGAAGGACATTATATATTAATAAAAGGGGCAATCCACCAAGAAGTAATAACAATCATAAATATTTATGCATCTAACTACTACAGTGACCCCAAATACATGAGATAGACACTAGTGAAACTGAAGGGAGAAATAGATGTCTCTACAATAATAGTTGGAGACTTCAATACACCACTCACATCAATAATGAAAGACCTAGACAGAGGATCAATAAGGAAACAGAGAACTCGTATAATATGATAAATGAACTAGACCTAACACACAGGTACAGAACATTGTACTCCAAAACAGCAGGATATATATTATTCTCAAGTGCTAGAATGGATCACTCTCCAGGATGGATGACATGTAAGGTTACAAAACAGGTCTCATAAATTTAAAAAGATTAAATTATATGAAATGCTTTCTCTAATCATAATGGAATGAAAGTGGAAGTCAGTAACAGGAAGAGAAAGGGAAAATTCACAAATATATGGAGGTTAAACAACACACTCTTAAACAACCAGTGGGTCAAAGAAAAAATTGAAAGAGAAATCAGTAAATATTTCAAAACAAATGAGAATAAGATTCAAAGCTATGGGATGCAGCAAAGGCAATGCTGAAAGGGAAGTTTATAGCACTGAATTCCTACCTTAAATAAAAAGAAAGAGTTAAATTCAAAATCTCACTATACACCCGGAGGAACTAGAAAAAGAACAGAAAACAAAGCCCAAAGCAAGCAGATGAAAACAAATAACAAAGATTACAGCAGAAATAAATGAAATTGAAAATAAAGAAATAGTAGAGAGACTCAACAAAACCAACAGTTGGTTCTTTGAAAGGATCAATAAAATTGACAAATGCTTAGCTAGACTGACTAACAAAAGAGAGAAGATGCAAATAAATGAAATCAGAAATGAGAGGGAGGACATTACAACTGCCCCCAGAGAACTAAAAAAGGCCATAAGAAGGTACTATGAACAAATGTATGCCTACAAATAAGACAACCTAGATGAAATGGACAATTTCCTAGAAACATGCAAAAAACCTATCCTGACTCTAGAAGAAATAGACCTCAACAAGCCAATCATAAGTAAAGAGATTTAACCCATCATCAAAAACCTCCCAACAAAGAAAAGCCCAGGACCAGATGGTTTTACAGGGGAATTCTAAGAATCATTCCTGAAGAATTAATACCAATCCTGCTCAAACTCTTCCAAAAAATTGAATAAATGGGAACACTACCTAACTCATTTTATGAATCCAATATCACCCTAAAAATGAAGACAGATAAAGATACTAAAAGAAAGGAAAATTACAGACATAAGAAAATTTCTTTATGAATATAGATGCAAAAATCCTCAAGAAAATACATGCAAATCAAATCCACAGCACATTGAAAGAATTAGACATCAAGATCAAGTGGGTTTTATCCCAGGTATGCAAGGGTTGTTCAGTGCAAGAAAATTAATTAACATAAGACAGCACATTAACAAATCACAAATCAAAGGGGAAAACCACATGACTTCTCAATTGATGAAGAAAAGGCATTTGAAAAAACCCAGCATCCTATCTTGATGAAACCACTTTTAAAGATTGGAATAGAAGGAAACACCTTAACATGATAAGGGTATATATGAAAAACCCACAGCTAACATCTTACTCAGTTGTGAAAGGTTGGAAGCTTTCCCTCTAAGATCTGAAACAAGATAAGGATGCCTACTGTCACCATTGCTATTCAATGTTGTTATAGAAGTTCTAGTTGGAGCAATTAGGCAAGAAAAAGAAACAAAAGGCATCCAAATCAGAAAGGAAGAAGTAAACCTTTCACTATTTGCAGATGATGTGATAACATGATCCTATATGTAGATTGTAAAAAAAAAATCAATAACAAAGCTACTAGAGCAAATAAGTGAATGCATCAAAGTGTTGGTATACAAGATCAACCCACAAAAATCAGTAGTGTTTCTATACATTAGTAATGAGCAATCTCAGGAGGAAATCAAGAAAAAATTCCATTTACAATAGCACCTAAAAGAGTCAAATCTCTAGGAATAAATTTAACCAAGGATGGAAAGGACCTGTACACAGAAAACTACTAAACATTGCTAAAATATATATTTTAAATATCTAAATAAATGGACGGATATCCCATGTTCATGGACTGGAAGGCTATATATTGTTAAGATGTCAATTCTACCCAAATTGATTTACAGATTCAATGTAATTCCAATCAAAATTCCAACAGCTTATTTTACAGAAGTAGAAAAGCAATTATCAAATTTACTTGGAAAAGAACAATGTTGGAAGACTCATACTACTTTACACTAAAGCATATTACAAAGCTCCAGTGGTCAAAACAGCATGATAATGGCATAAAGGTTGATCTATTGATCAATGGAAACAAATTGAAAGTTCAGAAGTAGACCCTCACATCTATGGTCAATTAATTTTTGACAACTCTATCAAATCACTCAACTGGGACAGAATTCTATCTCTTCAACAAATGGTGATAGGAGATCTAGATATCAATATCCAAAAGAATGAAAGACCCTTATCTCATACCCTATACAAACATTAACTCAAAATAGATCAAAGACCTAAATATAGGAACCAGGACCATAGAACTCCTAAAAGAAAATGTAGGGAAGGAGCTTCATGATCTTGGGGTAGGTGAAGTTTCCTTAGACTTTACACTCAAAGCACAAACGACAGATGAAAAAATAGGTAAATTTGACCTCCTCAAAATTAAGTACTTTTGTGCTTCAAAGGACTCTGTCAAGTAAGTGAAAAGGCAGCCTACTCAGTGGGAGAAAATATTTAGAAACCACATATCTGATAAGTAGTTAATACCCAATATATATAAAGAAATCCTACAATTTAACAATAAAGAGACAAATAATCCAATTAAAATATAAGCATAAGACTTCAATAGATACATTTCAAAAGAGGAAATCCAAATGGCTAAAGGCATCTGAAAAGATGCTGAACATCAGTAGCTATTAGGGAAATGCAAATCAAAACAACAATAAGATACCTTTTCTCACCTACTAGAATGGCCACTGTCAAAAAAAACAGAAAAGTACAAGTGTTGGAGAGGATGTGGAGAAATAGGAACACTTAATCACTACTAGTGGAAATGAAGAATGGTGCAACTGCTGTGGAAAAGAGTTTGACCATTCCTCAGGAAGCTAAATATAGAATTATCATATGATCAGGCACCCAACCACTAGGTATATACTCAGAAGAACAGAAAGCAGGGAAGTGAACAGGCATTTACACACCAATGTTCATAGCAGCATTTTTCACAACTGCCAAAAGATGGAAATAACCCGTGTTCATCAAGTGATGAACGGATAAACAAAATGTCACAATATACATGTGGTAGTCTGAATGTTTTGTAGACCGCAGAAAATTAAGTTCTTGAATTGATCTATTGTTGAATTGGTCTAGGTGAGTGTGAACCTATTGTGAATCTTTGATTAGATTAGATTAAAGGTTATTTGATTGGATTACTCCATTAAGGCTTAGCCTATGGTGGGCCTTGGTTCTCTTACTGGAGTTCCTTATAAGCAGGATTAATTTGGAGAGACAAGAGAAGTGAGAAAAGATCAGGAGCTCAGAGAGAGACCACAAAGAAGGTGAGAGAGAAACCCAGAGAGAAGGCCCTAGGACACAGAAGCAGAAATCAATGGAACACAGAAGCTGAGAGGTAACCACTGAAATCAGTAGCTGAAAGCAAAGAGGCATGGAAGAGAGAAGAGAGATGAATGGGTGCCACGATGTACTTGATTGCCCACAACTGCAGTTCGGGAAGAAAGCATCTCCTAATGGTGCCTTGATTTGGACAATTTTACTGCCTCTGAACTGTCAGCTTTTAAGTTAATAAATCCCATTGTAATAGCCAGCCCATTTCTGGTATATTGCCTGAGCACCCTTTAGCAAACTAAAACAATACATACAATGGAATATTATTCAGCTGTAAAAAGTGAGAGAAATAGAACAAAGGGTGGGCTCTTCTCAAACTGAATTCCCTGTTCCCACTTATCTAACCCTTCCACATTCTAGGTGGCCTCTTTTCAGAACTTTTCCCTGTTCCCGCTTATCTAATCCTCCCACATTCTTGTTCAAGTCACTTCCCCAAAAACCCATGTCAGTAAAGGGGCTGAACTTGGACACTGAGAACTTACCCTTATAATTTTTGCTTTAGGATTGAGTAAGTTTTGCACCTAAGATTGTAAGCCCACAACTCCCAGCCAATGGGAGGTGGGTAAGATTGGGGAGGGAGGGAAATGGGTCATTGCATCAGGGGAACTATATAATCTTTATTCTTACACTGATCCCGCGCACTTGCCCACTTCTATTTGCCTGGGTATGTGCCCTTTCTCATGAGAAAGAAATAAATTACTGCTGCCTCTAGTGCAACTCTCTGTCTTCAGAACTTTTATTTTAAGTAAGTGGTCATCATCCCACTCAATTGGGGGCTCGTCCAGGATCACGGGAATGAGGAGAGACCCTCAAACCCCTTCTCCAACTGGCAGGACGTCCTGCCGAAGTTTTACAATGGCATTCAGCATAAGAAAAGTTGGGGGTCTATCCCTGTCACCAGACCCAAAGGAAGCAGAGATTGAAACAGACGCGCAGGGAAAAAGGTCCGGACCTCAAAAACTGAGATAAAAGAAGTCACGTAAGTCTGTGCACAGACCCAGGTAAGAGACTTTGTGTCTGGGGCCTGGGTGACTTGAAGACGGGGTACTTAGTTCTGAAAGATCCTGTTGAGTCTGCAAGACTGAGTATAATACAAGACATCTTGGGCAAGATACGTTGAGCAAGGGCAGGCAAGATATGTTGAGTCAGCAAGATTGAGAATAATATGAGAAGTCTCAGGCAAGATACAGGGTGAGGAGTAAGGACTAGGGGCCAGTAACTCCTCAGAAATCTCAGGGAAAATGGGAAAGACAAATTCTAAAAACAGCCGGCAAGAAACTTTACCAGAGGTACCCAAGAACAGTCCATTAGGGACAAAGTTAGAAAATTAAAATAATCTTCCAAAATATAAAGGAAAAAATAAAAAAACAAAAAACAAACAAACACACAAAAAACCATGATAAAATATTGTTATTTAATCTGGGCTGGAATTCCCCTTAAGAGTGGAGCTTTTCACTGGCCAGAGTTCAGCTCCATGGAAAACTGGGTTTGTCAAATCCTAGATTTGTAAACAATGCCCTCTTAGAGAAGTTCCCCTAAGCGAGGGGAAATTGGGTTTGTGCATGCTCCCTTGAGTAGTGCTGAAATAAGTTTCAAAAAGGAAATGAAAAATCTATTAGAATACCCTTCAGGCTTTCTCTAGAGAAGAACAAGGACAAATTAGAAGAGTGGCTATGAAGGCCTGGGATGATAATCACCCAGTAGCCCAAGGGGGACCCAGAGGGGAGCAGAAGTTTCCCCTCCAGGACCCTAACTGGGATCATAAAAACGCTGCCCATAAGAATAACATGAGAGATCTAAAAAGCATAATTGTCCAAGGAATTAGAAATGCTGTCCCTAAGAGTCAGAATTTAAATAAAGCTTCAGAAGCAAAACAAGAAAGAGAAGAAATTCCCACAGCTTTCTTGAATAGGTTAAAAGATTTGGTGAGAAAATATTCAGGCTTAGAAATAAATGATCCAGCGGCCCAAAACCTACTTAAAGTATGCTTTGTAACTAACTCATGGCCTGATATTAATAGAAAATTACAAAAGATAGAAGGATGGGCAGGCAAGCCACTGGATGATTTATTATCTGCAGCTCAGCAAGTGTATGTAAGAAGGAATGAAGAGGAGAGGAAAGAACAAACCAAGGTTATGATGCAGGCTTTAAAACTGCAACAGGAAGGACAGACTAAGTTACTGTACAAACAATAACTAATGCTTTACAGAAACCTAGTGCTTGAAGGGGCAAAAGAATTCCCTTTCGGGGACATGGCAATCAAGCCCAGTTCCCAGTCCAGAAAGGGAATGCCCTGCGCCTCCCTCTAACTTGCTATGGTTGCGGGAAAGAAGGTCATATGAGAAGGGATTGCCCAGAGAGGAAAATGGAACAAAAGATCTTCTCTATTATAGAATCAGAGGATTGAGGGAGTCAGGGGTTCAAGACAGACCCCCACCCAGAACCCTTGATTAATTTAAAAGTGGGGAAGGAAAAGGATAGCATTACCTTGCTAATTGACACAGGTGCAGCCAGAACCTCCCTTATTACCTTACCTCAGGGGCCAAACTAAGTGAGAAGAAACTCATAGTCTCAGGGGTAAAAGGAGAACATTTTGTTGTTCCTTTTATAAAACCATTACAAATTGAATATAATCAAGAAACCTACTTAGGACAATTTCTTTTCATGTCTGAGGTAGGGATCAGCTTATTGGGTAGAAACATGATCACAAAATTAGGCCTAAATTTAACAGTCGAAGGAACAAAGTTTGTTCCAACCTTACCCCTCTGACGAGGTGTAATGAAAGAAGAAAAAGAAAGTAACATTGACCCACAAATCTGGGCTGGATCCCGGAATAGAGAAAAAGTAGACATATCCCCCTAAGGATCAAGCTAAGTGGAACTCAAACAGAAAATAGAAAATAGTTTTTGGAGGATAGGAAAAAAATAATAAATAAAGCCATTGCTAGGGAACTCCTAAATCATCTTCACCAGGACAGCCACTAAGATGTCCAAAATTTATGCGATGCTGTTTTAACCCATTATGCATGTATCGAACTGTACTCTGCAGCCTGCCAAGTAGTAAATGAATGTATCACCTGTAGAAAAGCAGATAAACAAAGTCTGAAGAACAAACCCCTAAGAGAGTGACACCCAGAGTTCAAACCTTTTCAAAGCATTCAGGTGGACTTCACTGAAGAAACTAAAATACCTCCTAGTGGTTATTGACCATCTCACCTCATGAGTGGAAGTCTACCCAGTTCCTCAAGCGACTGCACAAACTGTACTTAAAATGCTATTAAAACACCTTATCCCTAAGTACGGACTCATTGAAAACATTGATTTAGATAATAGGACCCATTTCACAGCACGAGTTCTACAAAGGTTAATGAATTAGTCTTGCTCATCCAAAGTCTGCTAAAGTCAAAGTGGAAAATAAAGTTCTAAAGCAAAGGAAAATTATCTTAAAACATTGGGGACATTTTGGTTATAAGCCAATAAAACAAATTAAAATTATTGTGCAAAACTGCACAGTCACAGTGCAAATTAGAGCAACTAAAAAGGGTCTTAAAAAAGTTCTTTTAAATGTTATCTTACAGTTTAACTTGTTTTGTAAGAGAATGAAAATTATAACAGTAAGTCCTGTGTTTCTGTGTCAAACTATTCGTGTCTGCCTGTTTGTTCAGTGTATGATTCCATACATCAGGATGATAGCAGATTGGCAAAAGAAGGTTCTTAGATGAGCTATATGTGAATAACTATTCCTGGAGCCCAAATTGGGCTAAGCAGGATGGAACAGTAATATAGAAATCTAAATATAGAAACTTGAGAAAGAAAAAGTTTTTCCTAAGCTCTTAACCTGCCTTATCCCCAAGGCCTTCTCTTTACAAGAGCTGTGGGGAAAAGACAAGGTGTAACAGATTGAAACTCTATCTTCTAAACCGGAGAATTAAAAATCAGTTTGTTCTGTAATTCCTCAATTTAAACCTTTTAACAGCCTTAAAATAAGGGTGGTTAAGAATCCTGTTACCAAATATCAACAAGTGAAGAAACAGTCCTTGAAAGCTATAAAAAAATCTTTAAAAACAGTTTTCCAGAACCTGGCAGTCAATGCTTTTAAGATTATTTACAGTTTATAATTTTAATAAAAAGAGTTTTGGCCTCCTGTAAAAGAAAGAGGGTGGTAATCCTTGCATAAACTATAACAGTTTCTATTTTATTTAAAGTGTTATCTCCCTAGGTTTATGAAATACCAAGTATACAAATTTATTACATCCTTAAGGTGATGAAAGTTAAGTTCATATCTAATGAAATTAAGTTATGTAGATCTGCCCTCTTTTAAACAAATAAAATAAATTCCATTAATTGCTAATTGTAATCTAAAGTAAATTAACCAGTCTATGTGGTTGTGGTCAATTATGGAGAGTTTATAAAAAGCATCTTCTAAACTGAAGCATTTGAATGGCTAGTTCCAGGAAGCCATTACTAACTAAAAGCCTAAATTGATATTAATGACAAGAAGTAACTTCATAGCAGTGAAACCTGTCAGAGGCCACCTCAGTCTACATATTCAAATAGTAGTATCAAAAAAATCATCTTGATTCCATTAGGAATCTTCAGTTTTCATTTAAAAAAAAAAAGGAAAAAAGTTTTCCCTGTACTGCTAAAGTAAAATACCTGCTACTTAATGTCTTCATAGTAAAAGTGTAAGAAGTAAAACACATTGCATTGGAAGTGTTTAAAAAGTGTATAAAAATCAAGAGATAGACTTCAGCATTGTCAAATTCTCTTGTGCATTCAAACCAGACTTTCAATACACTGCATGATGCCTCTCCATTTGAGTTATTGGCTAGGTTGGTCACTGACCCCTAAAACAATAAAAGTGTCTACTACATCTCTGGTTGTGCTCCTGAAGTGGACGGAGACTACGTTACAGCTTCAAACTCCTGCAGCAGTCAACGATGGATCGATATAGCCAAATGTACAATGAATATCGCCTCCAAACTGGCACTGTTTCATAGTGCCAAAGAGCACTATACACCAGGCCAACAGAATACTGGAACCTAATTTTCTAGCTTCTCTCTAGGGTCAACGGTGCTACAGCAAGCTAGCTGTGTGAAGGACATACCAAGTGGAGCAATATCACCACAGTACTGTGAATAGAACTTTAACACAATTGGCATTATGGCCTGCTCCCATGGAGAGATAACATGTAAGGTATTGCAAACCTGAAACTTAAATCTACTAATTACAGCTAAAACAAAACAAAACAAAACAGAAAACTTATATATTGAGTAGTACATTAATTAGTATTAAGTACTGTACCTATATCCTATTCGAAATATATGCCTGATGATTATAGTTACATCTTTTCTATTCTAGATCAAATACAGAGGGACATTGAACATGTTAAAAGTCCTGGTAAACTTCATTTTCTAAGTAGTTAATGAATATGCTTAACCCAGGTATCCCTCTTAGCCCTTGTTCTAGAAAGTCTTAGAAATTGACTGGGATTCCCATAATCCCTGGCATCCACCCTCCTCAAGGAAAGTAAAAAAGATAAACCAGGAGCTTAAAAGACAACTTACCAAACTGATGCTAGAAACTGGCTTGCCTTGAACTAAATGTCTGCCACTTGTACTGTTAAGAGTTAGGGTAAAACCTAGGAAAGACCTAGGTTTGCCCCCACATGAAATCCTGTTTAGACACCCTCATCCTGCCAAGATAGGATCTCCTTTTCAATAGGAAAGCAAAGATAATTTTTTAAAGAAAATATGTGCACCGTCTTGCTTTAACTCTTTCCTCCCTATGGAAAAAAAACCCTAATTGCCCAGACTCCTCCTTTTGGGTTCCCGGTCCACAAGTTCCAGACTGAAGACTGGGTCTTTGTCCGCACCTGGAAGGAAAATAAACTAACTCTTAACTGGGAGAGTCCATTTCAAGTTTTATTGACCACAAACACTGCCGTAAAAACTGCAGAAAAAAAGCTAGACCCATTACACCCGCGTCAAAGGACCTATCTCTACTCCCACACCTGAACCTAAAACTCCTCCCTCCTAGACTGTGACCACAGGTAAGCAAAACCCTTCACCTGCCTTCACATCCTCTAAACCTTAACCCATCCTAACATAAGTTCCCCTTCTACTCTTACTCAGCCTTTTGTGTAGACAGTCCCTTGCTTACACAACAGTTACTGAGAGAACCAGCTCCCAAGTCATCCAGCTTAATTTCTGTGCTCTAAAAGGAGTTTAACCTTCTTGTAAAGGCCTTGGGGATCAAAGAGCACCTAACTCCTCTGACAAATATCTGTGCTCAGAATCTAAAGAAAAGAGGTGGGAGAGAGACTCATATTGGACATGGCAAGATGTTTAGTAGAACACACAGTTCAAAAGTTAGACTTATGCTAGCTGAAAAACGAGAAGTCTATGTAAAGATAGGAGAAAGCTGCTACTTATATTACAATACTGCCCCAGATGGGTCCGTTACCCAAGCCCTGTGAGGTCTCACAGCCTTATCTGAAAAATTAGCCAAAAATTCCTGTATAGACACCAACCAACGGACCAGTTAGTTTGACTCTCTCTTTTCTGGGCCTTGGTCTCAAATTATAACTATGTTAGTCGGAATCTTTAGTATACTCATTATCTTACCTTGCCTAGTCCCTTGTTTTGTTTCCCTAATCCAATGAAACCATTCAAAAGATGTATGTAATCCCCATGGGGAAAAATGGGCAATCTAGACCTATGCATGGTGTTGCTTAAACAAGCACCCACCAAATTCCAAACAACCCCAATGGAAAATTATCTAGATCTAGAATAAATGACTAAATCCACATATAATGAGTGGTGTGACTAGAATCCAATAAACTCTAAAAAGATGAGGGGGAATTGAGAGAAATAGAACAAAGGGTGGCTCTTCCCAAACTGAATTCCCTGTTCCCACTTATCTAACCCTCCCACATTCTAGGTGGCCTCTTTTCAGAACTTTTCCCTGTTCCTGCTTATCTAATCCTCCCACATTCTTGTTCGAGTCACTTCCCCAAAAACCCATGTCAGTAAAGGGGATGAACTT
>JAQZBX010001171.1:63279-87751 GCA_029593785.1 Cabassous unicinctus | reverse complement strand
AAAACAAATAAACATGTATTTCCGGAATAAGCTTTGCAACCTAAAAATGAAATCAGACAAGCATAAAGAGCTATTGCAAACTGCTGCAGACTAAGGGATTTCTCAAAGAGTGGCAAGACCAGGTGAAAGTTCGAAGCCTGAAAGGCTGGCTGTGATAAAAGGGCTTCCCCCGAACCACCTGCAGAGCCTTTAAGACCCCCTCTTCCCGGGATCTGCCTTTCTTTCAGTGCTCCTAGGCTTTACCTGGGGTCTCCTTCCCCCTGTGTGGATCCCTGCACCCACACCCCACAGCCTTCCTCCCTGCGCTCTCCTCTGCATCCTCCCGTCTCCGTGCTCCCCTGAGTGGTTCCCTCTCTCACTCCCTCTCCACCCCCTCCCTCAGCGAAGTTAAGCAATTTTTTCCAAAGTCCCACAGACTAAGAACTGACTGGTATTTCTATGTTACTTTTTCAATATGTGTGAATAATAAATTCACCCATCTGAGATGCCAACTTTAAATTTTAATTCATCGTAAGGAACACTTTGGAATTCTAAGGAATCCCAAGTCCTACTGGGGACCCAGGCCCTCTGATCAATCATAAACAATTGCTATTTCTAAAGCTTTCAAATCTCTGAAGTCTCAAAGCTTCCTGTCTCAAAGAATATTCCCACCCTTTGGCTTTCAGGTGAGATCGGATACTGGTGGGGAACAGAGACCCCATGAGTATTTTGTTCCCATGATACTTTCTGCTCCAGGGGTCCATCAGCATTGCTGCCTCTTCTTCCTCACCTTGATTTTTCCTGGAATTGTCAGTTGATCACAGCTCGAGCATCAGACAGAACCCATCTGAGATGCTGCTGCTGACATTTTTGAAGCTAAACAGGTGCAGAAGGAAGAAAAAAAAAAGGCACAGCCGCTTTTTAGGAAGTCAGATGGCATTGTACAGCAAACAGAAGGCAAACGACAGATTTCAAAGCCCCAAATCAGATCCTTTTATTTGTGTAGAATATATCAATTTGGAATGCACAATTTGAAATTGCTGGTTATAGAATTTGATACATTTGATTGTAGTATAATTTTCCAAGAGCTGAAATATCCAAATCCCAACCTAGAGATGACAAGCTCACGTTCAGGTTTATTTCTTTTGGAATCATCACCTGGTGTCCAAAGAAACGTGTTTTGTAGAGAACGTTATTTCTGCTCCTCTGTTTTGGGCATGTGAATAACAACTATCTTGGGGTATCTTTATTTTCCTGAAGCATCTCCCTACTTGTCATATGCTACTTCTTACAATTTTTCAGAATGGATTTTTATTTGTGTTTTCGCATTCTTTCTTATAGAGTTCTGCTTAGCTAAACTTCCAAATAAACAAAATAGTGAAAATATTCCATATTATAACATCTGCTCTCAACTCTTTAAAATCTTAAGCCACCAGTTCTCTAGACAGCGGCTCATCTGCCCAGAAGCAGCATCAAGCTTAGAGGAGAAAGCAGTCGCTGCCTTCTGTAAAAATGCCACTGTCATCGTGCAACTACCACAGAACATGCCACAAGTAGCCTCCCAATCTTTCACAGAAAAGGGACAAATTTCCATGCATTGTTGAGCCCTCAAATGGTTAGTCAAGGAAAAGCTATAGCCAAGAGATTATTCACTGGGGAGAGATCTGGGAGTGTTTCCTTGGAATAACAGAGAACTTTTGGTTTGAGAAACATCGAATGAGCTGTCTCAGGTAATAATTAACAGCTGGGGTGGGCTTGGCCATCCCAGCCTGGTACGAGGTGGAAGAGCTAGTCTCACTTCATCAGCTCCAGGATAGTGAGTCATGCTTCACAGCCCACGTCTGACCTAAGCCTCATCTGAACTTGTAAGGGCCTAAGCCATGAAGGCTTCTTTGCCATCTGACTCCCTGACATTGCAGTATTTGCATTCAGACCACCGTGGGGACAGATGTCAGAGCTCGCAGTACCCACTCCAGCTGCATTTGGGAGTGCTCACTAGTTACTCTCAAATGTAGTGGTCTACCCTGACCACAAGGGAAATATGAAATCAGACTCAGGCAGTAGGAAGTCCACTTCTTCAGTAGAGATTTTATTTCCATTTCCTCCTTGACTTCCATTTCTGAATTGACAGAGGAACCATGCGTAGAAGGCTTTGTTTTAGAAAGAATAAAAAGAAGATAGAAATAGGGAGAGGAGAGGAGACAGGGAGGAAGGAGAGAAGAAAGAAGGAAGGAAGTTAATGGAAAGAAGGAAGAGAAAAGAAGGGAGGGAGGGAAAGAAAATTCATCTTCATTAATTATTTCAGTCATTAAATAAATTAAGAAGAATAAAAAAGATATGCAAATTAAAATGCTTAGCAAATATGCTTCCAATTTCACAATTACCTGTAAGTTGTATTATAAATTAGAATCAAAGTTGTTAAGATAGCTCTAAACACCAAGTCTTTCCTTTCCACTGCTCTGATTTTTTCCCATCATGCTCACATGTTTCTTGTGCACATTGATTTCTTTCCCTGAAGCATACAACATCATATTTTTAGGAAAAGAAAGAATGCAGACCATAAGATCCCTCAGAGAAGTCATAGAATACATACCTTATTCTTTTGCCTCTTAATAGATGCATCATATCTGAATGCACAAATGATTTTATAGTTATTTTTTAATCTCTTACTGAGGGCCATTTGAGTTACTTCCAAATTTTGTAAAACTAATTTCCCATTTTTACAAACAGCTTTACAATGAACATCCTGGTACAGATATTTATACACTTTGGGAATGTTTGTGTAGGCTAGAGTTCTAGAAATGGAAAGGTGAAAGAGTATGAACAATTAAACTGTGAACGCCCGTGCCGAGTTGTTCCGAGGTTGCTTCAGAGTGCCCACTTCTCCACAGCCTCACCATCTTGGTGTCTGTCATTTGAACTGCCATTTTTCCATGGCTGTAGCATTGATAACATGATCAAGAAGTCATCACACATCCTTTTGCTCTCCCAATCTAAAAGCAACACCTCTGATGTTAGCACAATTCAGAAGTCTTTTTAAAAAATGTGCTAGTTCTGCAGGTCAGAATTTCTAATTTTTATTAGCATCAATACTTTCTCTATTCCTATTCGTGATTTATTCTAGGCCCTGATTCCACTATGGACTTACAAGGCAGTGTGAGTTCCCAGTTCTTATCTTGCTCTGTGGTTCAACTTCACTTCCTTTTTATTTATTTATTTATTTTTCCTTAATTCCATCAATTGAATTTAAATTTTCCTAAGCTGTATATTTAAAGGATTTAACTGGTACACTGGTGACCAGTCCTTTGCACATTTCTGTCTTTTGGGCAAACTCCGCCTGCAAATCACCATCATTAGTTCCCAACAGCCCCAGGAAGACTGGGGAATGGCGCTTTGCCAAAATGCCTAGCATTTCCCCAGCGACTGCAGCAGATTCCCAGGCTTTTGTGCAGTGGTCAGGCAGAGGGCAAGTGAAAGAAACCCAGGAAGTACCACACCCACCTCAGAATTCTGTATTTTTAAGGTATCCTACCTCACAGGATCATTATGAGGATCAAATTAATTAAATGGGTTAATATTTGTAAATTGCTTAAAAAGTACTTTGCACAAAGTAAACACTATATACTTGTTTGCTAAATAAGTAAATAAAATAAGAGCCAGTTTTTTGTATTATTTTCCTGCAATTTACAAACACCAGATCTTATTTTAAACAGACTATATTCATGGGGTTTTTTCCCAGCCAGTTTAAGAAGTGTTTAACAACTACATCAGGTACGGTAAAAATTTGAATTAACCAGAAAAAATTTTATTGTGGAGGGAAAATAGACTTTGCACAGTAATAGATCAATTAGAACAAAACAATGTGATATCAGGAATTTATTTTTAATTCTTTACTCATAACACAATTAATAGAGAGAACAGTAAAATGAAACTTCTTGTACCCTTCACCCAGCTTCTACAATTATCAATATTTTGCTGTTATATTTCATCAATTCCTCCTCCACTTTCTTATTTTATTTTTTCTAGAACATCTTAAAAGAGTGTTTCTCAAACCTCTAATGTGCTTATGTAACACTAGGGGATCTTGTTAAAATGCGGATTTTGCTTCACTAAGTCTGGAGCAGGGCCGAGATTCTGCACTTCTGACAAACTCCCAGGCAATGCCCAGGCTGCTGGTCCCAGACCACACTTAGAGTAGCAAGATTTTAAAAGCAAAACCTGTCCATCATAGCCATTGCAGATGCCGAGCATTTACTTTTTTAAAGTTTGCAGGAAAATAAATTACTGAATTCAAGCCAGTACCTTCTACCTTCCACATATACTCTTTATCACCTTCTAATGAGAATTAATATTCAGGATGATTACTCACTCAGGATGAAAGCTGCAAAATCCAGAATCAGCAAAGAAAAACTAAATCATGTATCCTTTTCTGTATTCACAAAGACAGAAAAACATTCTCATACAATTTACAAAGGTATCTAACAGCATTTCTTAAAAAAAGAATCATATCTGGGTTAAGTATATTAATCAGGGGAAAAAATCAAATTAACCAAAATACCTATTCTCTGAGCATTCTAGTCACTAAGATTTTCTGGCCGGATGGAGCCTCAGAAACCCAGCATACCACCCGCAGTGGTGCTGTGGTGTGCACCGGGCATGGTAGCAGGCACTCCGCTGCCATGCGCCCAGCCTGCTCAGTGGGGTGGCTGCACTAGCTGACCGCAGGGAAGCTCTCCTCTGCTCTCTCCCCTTTTTCCTATATATATGTATATCCACTTTCTCAGCATTTATTTCCCAATGTAGAAAGGATTTTAGTGATTTGAAGTCAATTGAAAGAAAAATATTAAGCACATGGTGGTACAGGTGGTATGAGGTAGGGGAGTATTTGTGAGGTTGATAATCAGGTGACTATATCCTGGGAAACTACCACATTCTGTGTTCTTCTATTTAAGGAGACCTCCACTTCTGCAACACTTGGCTTTCTGAACATTTACATGGGAACATTCACACATGCAAACACACACACAGACACACACACACAAATAGATAGAGATGGCCAACTTGAATTTTCTTCTTATTTGGAATTTCTGATTATAACAGAGTTAATCCTGATCTCTTTACTCTTTCAGAATTGATGAGAACCTTTGCAAACATTTATTAAATTCTCTATACATGTTTATTTACAGGAATACTTTTCAGATTGTAAAACTAATGCATGCTTGTTACAAAAAAATGCAAATCATACAGATTTATACATACTGAAAGGATATTTCTCAGAAATTGCAGCCCAGGAAATAAATCTCTCTCTCTCTCTCTCTCTCTCTCTCTCTCTCGTGTCCACATCCACATTACATAATTTGTATGTCTATACAGGCAGTCCTTATTTTGCACTCTTCTCATATGTATGAATTTCAGTTACCACGGTTTAGTGAAAGAACACCAATCTCCCAACAGCACAGTTCAAATTCCAGTTGCCATGTTGTATTAACTCTGAGTAGTTGCATAAAATACCAATATCACTGCTAGCACTTCAGTCCACAAATAGCAGATATGCATCATGATCAGTGTTCAATCATGCCACTGCTTTCAAAATCTGTGGATGATTGGTCACTGTATATCTGTTATTCAGTTTATGCACAGACAGCAAAGTGTGTAGTTGTATTCCTGCTTGTCTCCCAGTGATAACCCACATGACATTTTTACAAAAATGGATAATCAAATGAGGAAAGTGGTCAAAGAAGATGGAAGTGCAGCAAAGAAATCTAAAGAGATAACACTAGAAGTGAAATTTGACTCGAGCCTGAGTGGAGGTATAGAAGAAATGGCTGACTGTGGGATGCGCTCAAGTGACTAGATAAGCAGCCAGAGGATCTTTGAAGAGGCAAACTTAGAGAAATAAATGAGGAAAGTGGTCATGATGAAAAGGATGAAGATGTCCCAAAGGTTGTGAAGCCAACACAAAATTTCACATTAAAGGAAATCTCAGAGCTATTTCAAGATGTTAAAAGTGCAAAAATAAAATGTTGGAAGCTGCTTCAAATTGAGAAAGGAATATAAAAATTCACCAAGGCATAGAAAAAAATGCTCGCTCTGTATCGTAAGTTTATAGTGATCAAAAGGCAAGCATTGTTCAAACTACTCTTGATATGTTTTTTGTTTTGTTTTGTTTTTTTTAACCAAGAAGCAACACACTTTAATTCTCAATGTTTCTATTATTTTAAATTATAAGGTATTAAAGAAGTATTAGTTTTGCTATTTTTTCCCTATACATTTATAACTGACAGAAGAGAGTTTTTAATGCTTTAACAAAAATTTTTAAAGGTCACAAAATAAGTTCTTTTCCCACCATTGATTAGGAATATCACTTTGCAGGGTTTCAGCTTGCACGGTGGTGTTTATGGTCCTGTACCACCTTGCAAAGAGAGGACTGCCTATATATAAAAATGGAATCATTCTGCAATTAGGTTTTCTCTAATGATACATCTCACCTTTCTTCTATGTCAACACAAATAGATCCACATCATTGTTTTTAATAGTTGCCTAAGAATCCACTGGATTCCATAGGATTACCATAACTTGCTTAAACAAATTCCTCTTGATAGATTTTTTGGGAGGTCCCATTTATTTAAAAAATCATTTACTATTACAAATAGTGCTATGGAAGAACATCCTCATACACTGTTCTTAATGTAATTGTGAAAATGTTTTCATAGAAAGTAGAATTGCTGGAGCAAAGGGTATGTATCTACTAATAGATATTGCCAAATTACCCTTCAAAGAGTGGTACCACTTTACACTTTCACCACCAGTAAAAGAGAACATCTGCTTTCCCCATAATTAAAGCTATTTATTATTTGCCAATATGGAAGTAATAATTTCTTTTAATTTTGCTAATCTAATTGACAAAACTGATTTCCCTGTGTTTTTAATTTCCTCCTATTACTAGTGTGGTAGAGCATCTTTACACTAATGATCGATTAGCCATTTTTTTTCTCCTGGGAATGAATGAACTTTGCCCATTTTTCTGTTAGATTGTTTACACTTTTCTTATTGATTTATGGGATTTTTCTTGTCATATATGTTTCAAATAAATTATCCAGGTGCATTTCTCTTTCAACTTTGCTCATGTTCTCTTTTTGCATAGTTAAGATTAAATCTTTTAGGTAATAAATCAATTAGTTTTTTCCTATGTATATATATATTTTTAACCCTGGTATTATGTTAAGAGGAAAAAGGTCTTCTGTACCCCAAGACTATAAAAATAATACTCCACTTTTTAATCCATCTGAGGCTGATTATAAGAGTGTGGGCTCCAGTTTTTTAATATTTATTTGTTTGATTGCCTGTATGTTAAGCCTTATTAACCAATTGTCTTATCACCATTTATTGAATGCTCCATCCCTCCTTTCTCTACTGGTATGGAATTACATCTTTACCATATAATTAAGCCCCTATATATTTGGGGGGGAGTGTCAGTTTGTGCACTGTCTGTTCTATTCATTCTTTCTGTCATTCTATCACCATATCAGAAGCAAATTGATTTCATTGTTATAGCCTCATGGTCTGCTTTTATGTCTGGGAGGCAGATATAGTATTGTGCAAAAGACTTTTTAAAACTGTTTATGGCTCTTCAACCCCATAATGCTTCCCAATAAATCTTATAATCCACTCATCATATTCCCCCTCAAAGTGGGATATTTTATAAATATATTGTATTTACAGATTAACTTAAAACTGACATATTTACCACATTGAGTCTTCCAATTCAGGAACCAGATTCATCCTTCCATTCGCTCAGTCTTTGAACGAGTTTGGGGAAAGAGTGGGGGCAAATCCTCTCCTTACTCATGGCTGACCTCATTGAACCTGAAAACATTTCAGAGACATAATGTAAAATAGCGCATTGTTAATTAGCTTACACACACCCAGAAATAGGATGTGTGGGGACATTCTTTCTGCTTTCTATCTTTCGTAAGGTACATTTTTTCATAATGTCCCAAATTACCTGGGCTAGAGCTTGATTGGAATCCTTCCAGACTCCAAACCTTTGGCCAACCTCACACCAAATGTCTTACTGAGGTCAGTGTGTCTCAAAATGCGTTGTCTGTTGGGGAGCAAGTGTAGCTCAGTGGTTGAGCACCTGCTTCCCATGCATGAGGCACAGCGTTCAATCCCCCGTACCTCCTAAAAAAAAATGTACAGAAAATAAAAACGTGTCATCTGTTGACCACCTTTCCTAAAATAATCTGGGGTGCCTGTAAAATAATGTAGATTCATGAATCTCACCCACTGGAAACTTAATGAATCAACTCACATGGGAGTGGAGTCCAAAAATGTGCAGTTTAACAAGCACTCCCAATGGCTCCTACGCGCTATAACGATTGAGGACAACTCTGATAGGGGTTTCTATCACAGGGAGTCTTGAACAGTAGAGTAGTAAAAACATGATCCCTCCATAGACTGTAAAATAAAAATAGTAGGCATATTTTATCTGTAAGTATATATACACCAAATAGATGCTTCAATAAAATATATATGTTATCTAAACAAACATTGATAAGTCATTCAAATGTGGGTGGGAATTTAACAGCGTAGAAATTGGAGTTGAAGTAACTGGCTTTGATCCTAGCTTTGCAGTTTTCTATCAAACAAAGCCAACAGGCTCATCATTTGTAAAACTGAATGGCTGTAAGGATTAAATGACATGATATTAGACATATATATAGTGCTTAGCACATAAAAGCTCAATCAATGGTAGACAACAAAAATAACTACTTGCACTTCTGTGGGATAAGGTCATTAGTTGGCATTATCAGCGTGCCATTGGATTGCATTACAGCTTTTTTTGAAGTTGAAAATCAAAATGGTGGAACCACAACATTTGAGCAACATTTTACAAGTATAAAAGTAATATATTACTGAGGCTCAAAATATGTAGATACAGATTTCAAACTGAACCAAAAGGACATATAGCCATTTAAAATTATATAGTAAATTTGAACAGCTATCCAGTGCCTAAGCAGACTCTGAAAGGTGGAGAATATATAAAAATTTGCATGTTCTCTGCACATCCCTGTGCCCATACCCTTAACCCTCTGCTCCCGAGGTCCTCAGACAGACATTGATACTGGTGGCACCTCTACTCTACCTCCCCCGAACCCCTCAAATGCACACAATTCCCAGCTCCAATTCCTGTCACTGCCTATGCTAAGCCATGTTTCTCTAGTCAAGAGTTGCTGGCTGATGCCACTCTCGTTGTCACCTCCTTGTCCTTGTTTCTCATCTCCACCTCATCCTACTCATGTGATTGTCTCTCGGCTGGTAGGAAGCCTCTCAGCAGGCTGGTGTTGTGATTCTTCATGCTGAGTTTGGTGTCCTTGACAATTGACCTAACCTCTCTGGTCCTCAATTTTCTCATCTATAAAATGGACCAAATAATTCATACCTCTGAGTTCTGTGTTAGGATAAGTGACTTGTGAGATCTAGAGTGTTGAAAAGAGTGACTGATATATAGTAGTCAATGATGTCCCAGTTAAAGAACCACATCCAGATACCGTTTAGCTTCAGAGCCACAGAAATTTAGCTGACCCCACGTATCGCCCTGTATCCACTGGCTGCACACTCAGGCGTGGCCACCTGCCTGCATTTCTAGAAGGAACAGTTAGCCAAATAGTGGCATAAACTTATCCTAGCAATGCCACAGCAAATACGGATGCCAGAGAAAACCACTCCCCACACCAGCCTTTCCCTGATCTACCTGGACTCCCACCACATAGCAAATTCAGCCACATAAATTGGTTTCTGTGCATACCATGCTTCATCCCCAACATCTACATGTGATTCAGGCCCGCTGTCATTTTTATTTTACTTATTTATTTACTTCTTTAGAAAAAATATCAATTAAAGGAAAATATGCTACAAAACAGAGCTGGAAAATGTGATGAGGGGGAAGATATGGAAAAACTTAAATCACCAAATAAGCTGCACAAACTTGGCTTCCTGCGGCAAAAGGAAGAGGGATTGGCCCTGACATTGCCTGCCTTTCCTGATTCAAGGAGCCCTGCACCAGTCAGGCCCCCGGGGAGCTCCATTTTCCAATCTCTCCTCTTCCTGAGAGTTTGGGAAAGGCTTTATAGTTCTCAAACTTTCGGTATATAGAAGATAAAATGAAGAAGAATGAAGGATGCACTGGAACAGTCCTTTGTCCCAGTGCTTTCCCCAGGGCTGTAGAGCTGGCCCCAGCCCCACCCCTCAGTACTTGCTGATGCCAAAGGGTCAAACTCCATGGAATTGGGGCAACTTGGGCAGCAGTGCCCTGAGCAATGAGGCTGTGTTGATGAGGAAGTGAGCAGCATCAGACCTGGTGTAGAAGCCGGCCAAGTGGTAGACAAAGTCCCGTGGGGGAGACGCCGAGGAACTTGCAGTCCGTCTGCTCCCAGTGTGTCGGTAGCCAAGCCTTTCCTTGGTCAGGGGCCTCAAGGGCTGTCCCTGCCACTGACTGTGGAAAGCCATACATTGCCAAGTTGTGAATGATGCTGGCCAGGAGCCAGCCGATGGGAAGGCTGAAGACGAGGATGCCGAGTAGAGCCACAGACCAGCCTGGAGCATTGGGGATTCCCTCTTGTGCACCACCTGCACTCATCTGCCAGCTTCAGAGGCCCGTCCAGCTTGGGGCACGGCACTCGTATTAACATACTTCTTAAACATGCACATCCAAAGGGTTCAAAAGAGTAGGCAACACCAGGTCTCAGCCATCCAGCACCCCCTCCCAGGAGGCGGCAGAGTTGGTGCTACTCCATCCTCAAACACCCACAGAAGGAAATTTGCTTCAGTAAAACAAGTGCCATAATGTCTTAACATCACACTTTTTTATTTTAATGAATTCACCTACCAACCTTGCCAGTCATTGAAGTGCATATGGAGTTTATTGAAATGCAGTATGTGTTCTGCCAGGCTAGCAAGGAAATGCAGCCCACAAAAGATCAGCCTGTTTTTACCTTAGCAGTCTCCTATCTCCTGGACTGATAAAGAATCTAGTTCCATTTATTCTGCTATTACTTACTAAGATTATCTGTTACCCAACCCTGAGTGAGTGGCTGTTTGCTAATCTGATATAAGCACATTTGCAGTATCTGCTCATATTTCCATTCGTTTTTGTTGGTTGCCCAATGCCCCATAGCATCTCATGTAATAAAAATTACAGCATTCTCTTACTGTATATGTACAATGCATACACCATAATGTGTAATTTTATTTGCTTTTTTTTTTATTATTAAATTAAGGCTATTTATTATTTGAGAGTTGTGGCTGCAAGCTGGGAAAGATGTATGAAATGAAAACTCCCTGGCAAGAACCCAGAGAAAACAGCTAGTGTGAGATGGCGATTGTTCCACTGAGTTATTCCTTACTTGCAAAACCAGCAGGGTCTTCATTTGAAAAGGTGTCCCGATAGGTCCAGGAAATCGAGAATTAAGGCCCTACACAAAATGGAACACTTTCACCTTTTAAGAAAATATTTCCCCATTCTCTCCTTTACTCTTGAATATCCCTATTCTAACAGTGTCTTATCCTTCCTTAATGAATGCCACAAATCTCTTAGTAATGACTGCGGGTTCTATTTCTAATCCAGCACATTTCAAAAAAGATTTTACCCCTTTTGTTTTTCAATGGTCTGATGTGAGGGAAAATGTGATAAAATTGCTGGGATTTCAAAAAGCTGAGCAGACAGAGGATCACATGAATGAGTCAGATCACAAGACTATTTCATTCATGCTCACATTCAACAAGTACAAAATACTATATAAATGTTCCATATTATCATTACACAGTTTAGATACGTGTCAGAAAGGTCAGGCGATTTTCAGAACAATCTGTGATTCTCAGCTTTTCTGTGAGAAAGGACGAAAGAAGGAAGAGAATGAAAATTATCTTTTCACTATCGATCTTATTACAGCACATTATGATTATCTGCACATGATTGTCTTCTGTGTGGATTTGCATAAGACATTCCCACTCACGCGGAAGCTCCATGGAAGCTAACTTGAAGAAATTTCCTCTTCCCTCTAGTCAACACGTTCCAGGGTCAGGCTGCAGCTGAATTCTGGAGCGATTTTCTGCCGTCATCCCAGCCCTTCCACCCACACTATGAGGGTCCCCTCGTGACTGCCTCCACGGTGAATTCTCTGGGTAGGACTATGGGAGGGTGTTGAAAAGCTCCATCTTGGGGCCTCCTTTGAGCCCTAGGAGTTCCCGCCATCCACCACCCCTGCAGTGGCCCCAGGAAGCTGCAGTGTGTCTTGGCATTTGGGGGAATCTGGAGAGAGCTAATATCAAAAATGAAATCGCAATCATTATAAATCCTTATTTTAAATAATTTGAAAACCTGTAGCTGCTTAAGAGCATTCCACGGTGGCCCTCTGGAAAATGGGAGGCAGGGGACCTGTGCTCTGGCCTGAGCTGCCCACCCTCTACAATAGGTAAGCAACCTTCACCAAGCTTTTTCACTTCCTTCTATCATTCTATCTGTGAAGATAATAGGAGTGGGAGGAGTCAAGGGTTCTGAGCCCCAACATATAAAACAAATAACAACAGGGCTGCTCTGGCTGAAGCAGAAGTTGAGGACAGGGAAATGGATCTACCTGCTGCATCTCCTTCTCCTTGGAGCTTCCGTAGAGACCCCAGGTTGAAAACCACTGGACTCTTACTTCAACCATCACTTAGAAGCTCTAGATCATCTAGTAATGAATTCACCTCTGAAGTGTGTCACAGCACAAGCGATGGTAAGAGTGCTATATGTATTTAAGGAATAGCTAGCATTCACAATGGTTTTCGTTATTGCAGGTTGTTGTGTTGTTTTTGAGCACATGTGTGGGTGTGTGCATGTGTGTGTAAGGGGGATGAAATAATTGGTGTCTTTTGGGTTTACTTAACCCAGTTTGTAAACAACCTATAAACCGTGGCCAATTTGGATATTCCTATATGCACGTGTGTGTAAGGGAGATGAAATAATTGGCATCTTTTGGGTTTACTTAAGCCAATTTGTAAACAACGTATAAAACTGTGGCCGATTTGGATATTTCTATATCCACTTTCTCCATCTATCTATGTAATTTACAAATGTTTGATCCCAAATAAGGCAGAAGAGGTCAGCTTGGGGAGGGAGGAAGCCTCAGCAAGAGGACGTTTTATTGGACATATTCTCTTAGAAATGATTTTATAGCTGGTTTCCATGTCTCTATGCTCTTTCCACTTCAATCTACTGTCCAGCCTTCTTGAGTTATACAACGAGAAAAGTTAACAGAAACATAGTCCAAGTCACCATATAAACCATTGCTTCTTAACTTGGTAAAGGTTTATCCCCCTTTTGACATAAATAACAACACTATGTCCTCCATTAATATGATTTAAAGCACCTAAATGAACTAAACACCACATTTCAAATCAATTACAGGCAATTATAATATTGAAGATTCTTTGTCAAACTCTGCACTGCCAAGTGTTTCTGAGATAATAGGGGTTGGAGTAGAGGAGGTGCCATGCTCCTATTTACATCAAGAACCACTCTTATTAAAGATTCTTGCTGATGCTACAAAAGAAACACTGTCCTCTCAAGTCGAATTTAATCTGATTTTTGCTATATGGTAGTTATAGTAATTGAATTTTATTAGAAAATATTGCACGTATGTCCTACTGGACAGCCCATCTCAGAAAATACACCACTGTGGTCTGCTTCACATTAACCTGGAATTCAGGAATTCAAATTTGGGGTTAGTTCTTGTTTTCAATATATAAATATTTCTCACCACTTTAACTTAAAAAATAAGTTTCACCCTGTGAGTTTAAAGTAGAATAGAAATGTGTGTATAATAATTGTCATCTGCCCATATGTGCATGTAATAGATTCATCAGTGTACCCTAAGTAAAGTCATCACCATTTTCTATAGCTGTTACATTCATTTATTGACTGTCCAGTGCAAGCTGGACATGAAAATAGCTTGTTCCTAACTTCAAGTAGTTAACATGCTGGTGGGAGCTGGTGAGCCATAAAAATAGTAAAGCCTGCTGTGAGAGAGGAAAACAGTGTAATGTATCTGAGGTTTGGAAGATGTGGTCTGAGATCACAGGAGGAAGTGATGAGTTATCCTGAAGGGATTACAAAAAGTTTGCAGAGAAGGTAACATCTGAGCTGCACCTTGCAGAGGTCAGTAACTCAACAGGTGGAAAAGAGATGTTGAAGAAAAAGAAGTGGCATGACCACAGACTGGTGGGGTGCACCTGGCCTCAACACCTTGTAGATATACATTGAGTAGATTTCTTTGCACCAGCTACACTTTTTGGACTTCCTGTCCCAGAACTATGGCCCCCTCTGCCCCCAGACTGCTGCTGCTGTCCAAGCTCAGTGCTCATCAATTGGACCCTGTCTATCTGCCATGTGGTCTCAGAATGAGGGCTGCTCTAGTAGGGCAGGAGAGTTGAAGGCACCTTGTAAAAGATATAGAATGCCATGATAAAAAGATGTGTAGCTACCAGTTGCCCCACACATATCCTGACTGTTTTCCTTACAGGCCAAAAGCTTTCTTCTGCAAGCCCCCACAAGGACTCTCCCTGAGGTCCTTCTCTGGCAGCAAGAGTATGTCAACCACATGGATGAGGCCATACATGCCAGTGCTCCACCAATGGGGGGCGGGAGTGGGTGGATAGCTATCACAACCTACTTACTGTTCAGGTGGAACAACTCAGAGGCATTTTCCACACAGTCTGCCAGAGGTCCTAGTGGAATTGAGCCCCAGTTGCCCAGTAATAATCACTCATTAAGGCACCCTGCATTGGCTTCCTTCCATTCTCTGATTTTACTTCCCTGCTACCTTACCAGTGCTTCCTGGTGCTGCCTCCCAAATAAACTACTTGCACTCAAACCTATCTTTCTGAATCTGCTCCTGGAGGAATCCAACCTAAAAGAGTTTAGACGTGATTTGGAAGGCAAGGGAAGCCATCAAAGATTGCAAAGCAAGGGAGTGACAGGCTAAGATCAATGTTTTTAGAAAGATAATTCTTTCTGGCAGAAATATGGAGGAAGGATGAGCCTGGAGACAGGAAGACCTGAAAGCGACTGCTGCCTGTAGAGATTAGGTGGAACAAATAGAAAAGAAGTGGAGATTGAGGATGGAACCCTGGAGAATACCGATGTTTATGGAAGAAAGAAACTGAGAGAGAACAAGCAGAGTGGGGAGAGGCCAACTAGAAGGCACTTCTTCCAGCTTCTCAAAAGAAATCAGTGCAAGTCTTATATTCCAGGAGTCCTAATATTTTTGTAACCTGGAACTATTTTTCATTTCTCCAAAGCTGTAAGTTCATTCCCATCCAGTGTACAGACAGTGAAGTCCCTGACAGGCAAGAGATGGTGGTGGAGGAGGGGGAGAACTCCTGGCTTTCCTTTTCCTTACTGAGTTGGAATTCCAGTAAACTGTCAGAGAAAGGCTGGTAGAGAGGGCAACAAAGTCACAGGCAACTAGCTTAAAAAGCTGCCCAATACCATATATATAATCTAACATTTCCCCTTTTAGTCACCTTTAGATATATATTTCAGCACTGTTAATTACACTCACAATGTTGTAATAATAAGCCTTTATTTTAAATCCATGGAACTACACCACACAGTGAACGCTAAGTTAAACCACCGACTATAGTTAGTACAATTATAAAAATGTGCTATCACCAATTGTAACAAATGTTCCACATGAATGCAAAGTGTTAACAATAGGTAGCATATGGGAATCCTGTATTTTATGCATGATTTTTCTGTAAACCAACAACTTCTCTAATAAAGAAAAAAATAAAAATTAAAGAGTTGCCTAAAAGATCTTCTGAAGCTGAGAGATTCTGATTGGCAGGTCTGACACCCTTGGTAGAGGTTTATAAACAGGAAAACATGGTGAAATAAAATGTCTTTGTAAACAGAACACAATTCCTGGTATGTAGTATGTTGTAATAAATTTACATTAATTTTAATTAAATATCTGTCTAATCTGAAAGTGATTATCTCTAGTCAGTTGTCTTCAACTTTGACACAAAACTGCAAATCAATATACTTCTCAAAATACAAACTGAAATGCTTAAACTTGTTTTATTGAGGTGTTTTTGGGGGAGAGCTGTATGCCAACTTCTTAAGCATTTTCCAGAATAAAATTAGCAAGATTCTGAATTTTCTTTTCTTTGTAACTATCAAAAGATTAACAAGTAATTGCATGTTCAAACATTGACCATTTGTTTAATACACGAAACAAGATAGAGAAAACTATTCCCCAAAATTCTTTTTGGGGAAAAATACTTTGATTAGTCACTTGAGGTAGAAAGTGAGTCATCAGGGGGAAGGAATACACAAGGATTGCAATTATGTTGCTAAATTTCTATATGTAATAAAGAGGTTACATGTTAAAGTTGCTAATGGAAGGAGAGAAGAAAAACGGCACACACACGCTTGACAACATGGCAAGAAAAGGCAAGGAAAACTAAGAAAATTAATAAGGGAGAGGATTCTAGTAAAATGTACATTGTACACTTTGATTCCTCTTCATGTCCTCACTAAATTATCAGAAGAAACAGTAAAAATTACGAAATGCTTAGTGTGATTTATTCTCACTGGGGAAGAGCATAAAACTAGGATGCGTCTTAAATATATTTAGCTTTCTTAGGAGAGAATTCTAAAAATCGAGTTAAGCATCTAATTTAATAAGTTAAAACAAACCCAAATTTATTAAAAGAAAGGAAGCAATAAAGTTAAGAGCAGAAAATAATGAAATAGTAAACAAAATTAAAGATTCAAGTCTCTTCAACAAATAGTGCTAGGAAAACTGGAGTTAATGCTCAATGGGTTCGAAGTTAGAGCTGATGAAAAAGTTGAGTTAATACATATTCATGATGGTAGCACAATATTGTCAATATAAAAATATATGTTATCAATATAATACCACCGAATTGTACATTTGAAAGTGGTTAAAATGGGAGGTTTTGAGGTGTATATCTGTTACTACAATAAAAAGTTTTTTAAAGAGTCAAAATGGAAAACTGATTCTTTGAAAAACAAATAAAATTGACAAGCCCCTGACAGATTGATGGAGAAAACAAGAGAAAAAGCATATATATATATATATATATATATATATATATGAGTTGGGCCCACTCCAGCTCAGGTGTCTCGGTAGTCAACAGAGCACAACTCATACAGCCCTGGATGAATCCATTTTTACTCACCTAGGGAGGAGACGAGCAAGGGCGACTTCACTAGGGGGCACGGGCTCCACGGCCAGCAGACCTCAGCCCCTTGCCGACGCTGCGGGGTGTTGTAGGAGCAGCAGCTCCCACATGTTCCTAAGCCTTAGTGGAGGAACCTGGCTCCCTCCACACCAGGGACACTCTGGGGTGTGAGTTGGATGTCATAAAACATGGCCTCTGGTCAATGTGTACAAATGCTTGGGACAATAGGGGAAGGAATGTAGGCCTTTCCTTTATCTACTGGGGAATTGTGATTCATCTCAGGATGGTGACACACCTGGTCCTGAGCAAAGGATGTATTTTGGGTCCCAGGGAAAGGCAGCAGCCCACGTGCTAGGTCTGTCCCCTACCACACTAGTAACTTAGAAAAGTCTGATAAAATTGGATTTCTTAAACAAAAAAAAATACAAAAATTGACCCAAGAATAAAGAAAATCTGTACTATTTTATGAACTTTAAAGAAACTGACTCCATATTTTAAAAATATTCCTCCAAAGAAAACACCACACCTAAAATGTTTTTACCAGCACATTTTTCTGAAATAGAAGAAACAATTCCAATCTTATACAAACTATTCCAGAGTATGAAAAAAAGAGAAAACACTCTGACTCATCACAAGGCTAACAAAACCTGACAAGGTTAGTACAAGAAAAGAAAGCTTATTTTCATCTTACTCATGAACAGAGAAGCAAAAATGCTAAAGAAAATACTAACCATCTGAAACTGGAAATGTATAGAGAAGAAAAAACAGTATTACCATGTTGGGTTTATCCAAGGGATTTGCAAGTGGCTTAACATTAGAAAATCAATTATTAAAATGTATCAATTAACAAATTAAAAGAGAAAAATAATATCATCAGTTCAATAGATGCAGAAAAATCATTTAATATTCCAATTTCATTCATAATAACAATTCCTAGATCATTTTTTTAAAAAGGGGGAACACTCCTACATCTGATAAATATCTACCAAAAAATCTATAGCAAATAGTATGCTTAATAGTGAAATGTAGAAAGTAAAGGGTACCTGCTATCACCACTTCTATTCTGCATTGTCCGAGATTAATATGGAAAAAAAACAAGCTATCAATATTTGCATGATGTAATTGTCTACCTAGAAAATCCAAAGAGTTCTGCAAATGTATTTTTAGGATTAAAAAGAATTTAGTGAAATTTGCTAGATACATTATCAGTATACCAAATTTCTCTATACCAGCAGCTAAGAGAGCAATAGCATAAGAAATATAAAGTACCCAGATATAAATAGGGCAGTTGTGTATGGATTTTGTGGGGGAAATTATGAAGATTTGCTAAAAATCATTAGAGAAAACCTAAATAAATGAAGACATGCACTATGTTCATTAATTGGGAAGTATCACAGATAGGTCCAACCTCACCAAATCTATCAAATCTCCCAAAAGTTTTTGTTTGTTGTTTGTTGTTGTTCATTTTGTCTTTGTGGAACTTAACAAATTGGTTCTAAAGTGAATAAAGGGTCAATAGCAGTCAAGATATCCCTGACAAAGAACAAGGTGGGAGACTTGCCATACCAGATTTCAAGAATTGCTAGAACACTGTAAAGCGTAGGTCGGCTCGGGCAGAGAGCACTGAGTAGGCAGAGTGAGCATCATCTAGGGAAGGGCTTCCAATGCCTGCTGAGGAGTTAGCGCTTCAACCCACAGGATGAAGCCATGACCTTCAGCATGGAAATAATTGTAAATAAATTAGGATGCTGTTGTATGCATCCTTGTGAGTGGAAGGAATGTCACTAAAGGAATAGCAATGGGGATGAAAAGATAAGGGTAGGTATTTATTGATAATAGCAACTGGTTTTCTATCCAGTTTGAAAGAAAGAGAAGAGACATGTTGTCTCCAGGATTTCCAGCTTGGGCAGTAGAATTGGCACCTTCGACAAAAGCTGAGTCTAAAGGGACCATTTTTTGGTGATGGGAAGAGGGGAGATGAGTTAAATTTGGGGCTGTCTTAGTTTGAGACAACAGTGAAGTCTATGGAGATGACCTCTGCACAACTAGCAACAAGGATTTGTTAGATAAGAGGTAAAGGCTGAAGGCAATGTGAAGCTGGAAAGAGGATTGATTCACGAAGAGTATGAAAAGAGAGACAAGAGAGCCAGGGTCATGCCAACAACCATCTCTCTTCAGCTAGCTCTGGACTTTCCTGCCGGCTAGTGCTGACTGCCGGTACCTAGCTCAAAGGGAACGTTGTAACGTGAAAAGTTTCTGCTTACCAATATGAACCACATTTTTTTGACAGACTTTTGACAATGGCTGTCGTTCTGTTCGACTCTGCCTCTCCTTTTCTACCTGCAGCTTTGATTCAGATAACAGCGCAATGAGGAAAGACAAAGTAGGAAAGGAGGCCCACATATGTGTCGCGTTCACGCGCTTTTGCATGTGCTAGGGAGAGAAAAAACGTTGAGGGAGAGGTGGGAGGAGACACTTTGTGGGAAAGGCTGGCTGCGGGTTAAAGCACAGAGTGAGTAGGTGGAGTGCAGCCCTGGGCGAGTGCCAGAAGTAGCAGAAGTTGAGAAAGCATGTCTACAGATAAAAGCTAAACACGTTGCTCGGGGTGAGATGTACCTTGACAAACATTCCCAGGTGACTGGTGCATTTAGCTACTCAGACACGCAAGGTCTTTTTGACAGCCATCAGGTTTTTCCGCTTCGTTTCCCTGTGGGTCTCTGCTGGGCTTTGCCTTTCCCTTTCAATCCTGACTTGTTAGATTTGCAGAGTTTCATCAAGAAGGAGGCAGGACAGTTCTCTGTGGTACCGGTTCCCCCCGCAGCAGCTTAGGAGGAAGAGAACCATAGAAAGGAGCACAAAAGCCTGCGAAGAATGGCTGCGCCCTCGTATCTCTGTCATTTCTTGCAAAGTTCCATACAGGCAGCTGGCCTGCAGGAAGTTCATTTATAACTGTCAATTTAGCAGTTCATTTATTTCATTGAAGCAATGAGACGCAACAGGGGTGTGATCAACGTGAGATAATCACACCTCGGGGGGTGTTCCCGAGCAGGGAAACAGCCAGTTTGCGTTAATCCCACAGGGGTATGATTAGAGCTCCTGTAAGTTTACAACTGAGGGGGCTGAGGGAGAAGTTGTGCGTTTCTCCTCCTGGGAAAAATAAAGCAAGTGAAAAAAAAAAATTAGAACATTAAGTGGCCTCAGAAATTCCATCAACATCGATGGAGTCCACAGAACTTAGGAGAGCTAAGCGTTTAAATAGACGCCAGGGCACAGAATCTTTCCTGTTTTGTTCAGTTTCTTCAGGGCTTCCTCATTTATTCACGCCTATGAAGATTAGTGCTGAATTAAGACATTCCATTAATAGCCGGAAAATCATTAGCCACATACCAGAATCAAAAATCCAAAACAGATGCACAGGGATGTCAGCCAGTGTGCTCTTTGGCTGTGAAGGTCCCTCATATGTCATTTCTCAAGTTGTTGTTCTTGAGTCCAGTTTCTGCAGAATTCTATTTGCTAATGCCTTGGATCCATAGTGTTTCCTTTTTTTTTTCCTAATATATTTTTTATTGAAATGTAACTTTCATACATGAATATACATAAACAATAAGTGTGTAGTAAAGATTGTGAGCTTACAAAATAAACACACATAACATCACACAGGGGTCCCCACCCTCCACCAACACCTTGCATTGTTGTGAAACATTTGTTACAAACTGTGCAAGAGCATCGTCAAAATATTACCATTAATTATAGTCCCTATCTTACATTTGGTGTATTTTCCCCCAATCCACCCTGTTTTTTAAAAATACATTTTTATTACAGAGGTTGTAAACTTACAAAACAGTCATGCACATGTGCAGAATTCCCATACAACACCCCTTCATCAACACACCACACCGTGGTGGAACATTTGTTACAGATTATGAGATAATATCATCAGACTATTACCAACCATGGTCCACAGCATACATTTGGCACACTTTTTCCATACCCCCTCATTATCAACACAGTACATCGTTGGCATTGATACAAGAATATTATAGTATTGCTGTTAACCACAGTCTACAGGTCATACCAATTGTACTTTTCCCATCTTCTCCACATTCCCACACCCTGCAATAGTGATGTACATCTACTCTAGCTCACAGAAGGGAACTCTTGCATTTGTACCATCAACTACAATTCTCATCCACCTCTGGGTTCACTGTGTTATTCAGTCCCTAGATTATTCTCTAGCTTTCTTTCAATTGACATTTACTTCTCCAGACTACCCTTTTCAGTCACAATCCCATTTTTAAACCAGCTGCTACTCACTACAATGTGTTACCATCAACTCTATCCATTTCCACACTTTTGCAGTCAAGTTAATTAAAACTTCTACATACATTAAGCATCAGTAGCTCTTCTCAATCCTCCTCTTATCTCCTACTAAACTATACTCTACATTTTAACTCCATGCATTTATTCTTCTTATTTTGTTCTTATTAATGAGACCATGCAATATTTGTCCTTTTGTGTCTGGCTTACTTCATTTAGTACAATGTCTTCAAAATTCATCCATGTTATCATATGTGTCCCAATTTTATTTCTTCTTACTGCAGCACAGTATTGCATTGTATGTATATACCACATTTTATTTATACATACATTCGTTGATGGACACTTGGGTTGTTTCCATCTTTTGGCAATTGTGAATAATGCTGCTATGAACATTAGCAGATGTCTGTTAGTGTCATAGTTTTTAGCTCTTCTGGATATATTCCTAGTAGAGGAATTGCTGGATCATATGGCAGTTCTATATTTAGCTTCCCGAGGAACCGTCAAACTGTCTTCCACAGAGGCTGCACCATTTTACCATCCCACCAACAGTGAAGGAGTGTTCCTATTTCTCCACATCTTCTCCAAGCACTTATTGTTGTCTGTTTTTTTAAAATAATGGCCATTCTATGCGGCGTTAGATGATATCTCACTGTTGTTTGGATTTGCATTTCCCTAATAGCTAGTGATATGGAGCATTTTTTCAAGTGCTTTTTGGCCATTTGTATTTCCTCTTTGGAGAAATATCTATTTAAATCTTTTACCCATTTTTAAGTTGGATTGCTTGCTCTTTGATTGTTGAGTTGTATGATCTCTATATAGAATGGAAATCAAACCCTTATCGGATATGTGGTTTCCAAATATTTTCTCCCATTGAGTGGGCTGCCTTTTCACCTTCTTGATGAAGTCATTTGAATCACAGAAGTGTTTAAGTTTGAGGAGGTTCCATTTATCCAAGTTTTCTTTCATTGCTTATGCTTTTGGTGTAAGGTTTAAGAATCCACCTCCTACCACCAGGTCTTGAAGGTGTTTCCCTACATTTTCTTCTAGGATCTTTATGGTACGTGCTTTTATATTTAGGTCTTTGACCCATTTTGAGTTAATTTTTGTATAAGATGTGAGATAGGGGTCTTCTTTCTTTCTTTTGGCCATGGATTTCCAGTTCTCCCAGCACCATTTGTTGAATAGACTGTTCTGCCCCAGCTGGGTGGGTTTGACAGGCTTGTCAAAAATCACTTGGCCATAGATGTGAGGGTCTATTTCTGAACCATCAATTCGGTTCCATTGGTCTATGTGTCTATCTTTATTCCAATACCATACTGTTTTTACCACGGTGGATAGGTTATATGATTTAAAGTCTGGAAGTGAGAGCTCTGCAATTTCACTTTTCCTTTTTAAAATGCTTCTGGCTATTCGGAGCCTCTTACCCTTCCAGATAAATTTGATAATTGTGTTTTCCATTTGTTTAAAAAATGCTGGTGGAATTTTTATTGGGATTGCATTGAATCTGTATATCAATTTGAGTAGAATTGACATCTTAATGATATTTAGTCTTCCAATCCATGAGCATGAAATGTTCTTCCAATCGTTTAGGTCTTTTTTTATTTCTTTTAGCAGTGCATTATAGTTTTCTGAATATAAGTGCTTTACATCCTTGGTTAAGTTTATTCCTAAATATTTGATTCTTTTAGTTGCTATTGTAAATGGATTTTTTTCCTGACTTCCTCCTCAGATTGTGCATTACAATTGTATAGAAACACCACTGATTTTTGTGTATTGATCTTGTATCCTGACACTACTGAAATGGTTTATTAGCTCTAGCAGCTTTGTTGTAGATTTTTCGGGACATTCTAAATATAGGATCATATCATCTGCGAATAGTGAAAGTTTTACTTCTTCCTTTCTGATTTGGATGACTTTTCTTTCTTTTTTGGCCTTATTGCTCTAGCTAGAACCTCTAGCACTATATTGAACAACCGTCGTGAGAAAGGGCATCCTTGTCTTGTCCCTGATCTCAGCGGGAAAGCTTTCAGTCTTTCACCATTGAGTACAATGTTCGCTGTGGGTTTTTCATATATGGCCTTTATCATGTTGAGCAAGTTTCCTTCAATTCCTATCTTTTGTAGTGTTTTTATCAAGAAACAAAGCTGTATTTTGTCAAATGCCTTTTCTGTGTCAATCAGTAAGATCATGTGATTTTTCTTCTTTGGTTTATTAATGTGGTGTATTATGCTGATTAATTTTCTTGTGTTGAACCACCCTTGCATGCCCAGTATAAAATCCACTTGATCATGATGAATAATTCTTTTAATGTGTTGTTGGATTCAATTACCAAGTATTTTATTGAGGATTTTTGCATCCGTATTCGTTAGAGAAATGGATCTGTAATTTTTTTTCATTGTATCTTTATCTGGCTTTGGTATTGGGGTGATATTGGCTTCATAGAATGAGTTTGTTAGTGTTCCTTCTTGTTCAATTTTTTGGAAGAGCTTGAGTAAGACTGATATTAAATATTCTTTGAATACTTGGTAGAACTCACCTGTGAAATTGTCTGGCCCTAGACTTTTCATGTTGGGGAGCTGTTTGATGACGGTTTCAATCTCTTTACTTGTGATTGATTTGTTGAGGTCTTCTATTTCTTCTAGGGTCAGTGTAAGTTGTTTGTGTGTTCCTAGGAATTTTTCCATTTCATCTACATTATCTAGTTTTTTGGCATAAAGTTGTTCATAGTATTCTTTTGTGATCTCTCTTATTTCTGTGGGGTCAGTAGTAATGTTCCTGTTTTCATTTTTTGTTTCATTTATTTGCATCTTCTCTCTTTTTTTTTCATAGTCAGTCTAGCTAAGGTTTTGTCAATTTTGTTCATCTTCTCAAAGAACCAACTTTTGGTTTTGTTAATTCTCTCTATTGTTTTTTTTTTTTT
>JAQZBX010001171.1:0-63179 GCA_029593785.1 Cabassous unicinctus | reverse complement strand
CATCCCATAGGTTCTGATATGCTGTGTTCTCATTGACATTCATCTTGAGATATTTACTGATTTCTCTTGAAATTTCTTCTTTGGCCCACTGATTATTTAAGAGTGTGTTGTTTAATCTCCATATATATGTGAATTTCCCTTTTTCTGCCACTTGTTGATTTTCATAGTGTTTCCTTTTTAAACCAGCAGATTTAGCAACTTAGATCAGCAGAAATACCTGGCCCCATCCATGGATTCAGAAGTTCCCTTTCAATTGTTCTAGTCCTACTGGCTCTGCACACTCTCTCCATGGAAAAGTACCTGGATTCATCCCAAAGAGGCATCTGCATTCATCAGAAAAGGAACTTGCCTTTGCCTGAGGCCCACTTGAATCATGGAACAAAAAAGAAAAGATAAATGATACTACACTGAATTTTTCACTGTTGTGCTTCCCCTCACTTTTGGATTTACATAAGTTATAAATAACAAAGCGGAAAATTATATAGGCTCTCAAATTTATTTCTCTTGTAAGTGTGTATTATGAGAAAGGGTTAGAAATCCACCTGTAGCACTTATTCTCTTATCTTACCAAAGTTCATTTTTTAATTTGAGAAGTTGTAGGTTTACAGAAAAAAACTCATGCAGAAAATACAGTTACTATATACCTTCCTTACATGCATACATTCACTGTTTTCCCTATTATTAACACTTTGCATTAGTGTGGTACTTTTGTTATAATTGATGAACTAATATTCTTATAATTATATTATTAACTATAATCCATAGTTTACATTAGCATTCACTGTTTGTATTGTACCATCCTATGCTTTTCTAAAAAAAAATTTTATTCTAGTAACATATATGCAAAATAAAATTTCTCCTCTAAACCACATTCAAATATATAATTCAATGGTTTTAATTATATTCATAATGTGCTACCTCACCACCACCCATTACCAAAAACTTTTCCATCATGCCAAACAAAAACTGTACAAATTAAGCATTCACTCCTCATTCCTTATCCCCACCTTGATAACCTGTATTCTAGTTCCTGACTCTATAAATTAGCTTATTCTAATTATTTCATATGAGTGAGATCATACAATTTTTGTCCTTTTTTGTCTGACTTATTTCATTCAACACAATGTCTTCAAAGTTCATCTATGTTGTCACATGTATCAAAACTTCCTCCCTTTTTACAGTTGAATAATAGTCCATTGTATGGATATACCACATTTTATTTATTCCTTCATCAAGTTGATGGACACTTGGGTTGCTTCCACCTTAATTCAATTGTGAATAATACCCCTATGAATATAGGTGTGCAAATATCTGTTCGAGTCCCTGCTTTCAACTCTTTAAAAAGTATATACCTAGAAGTGGGATTGCCATATCTTATGGTAATTTTATTCTTAACTTTCTAAGGAACTACTAAACTGTTTTCTACTGTGGCTGTATCGTTTTACATTACCACCAACAATGAATCAGTGTTCCTATATCTACACATCCTCTCCAACTCTCCAAGACTTATTATTTTCCATTTTTAATAGTAACCTTTCTAGTGGGTGTGAAATAAGTACCTCATGGTTTTGATTTGCATTTCCCTAATGGTTACTGATGTTGAGTATATTTTCATGTGCTTTTTGGCCCATTTGTATATCTTCTTTGAGAAATGGCTATTCAAGTCTCTTGCACAGTTTTAAATTGGGTTGCTTGTTGTTGTTGAGTTGTAGGATTTTATATATGTTTGGGATATCAATCCCTTATTGGGTATGTGATTTCCAAATATTTCCTCCCAGTCTATAAGTTGTCTTTTTTACTCATGATGAAGTGGTTTGATACACAAAAGTTTTAAATTTTGATTAAGTCCCATTTAGCTACCATTTTCTTTTGTTGCTCATGCTTTTGGGATAACGTTCAAGAAATCACTTGCTAACCAAAAACCATTGCTTCCCTATGTTTTCCTCTAAGAGTTTCATAGTTTTGGTTCTTATATTTAGATCTTTGATCCATTTGGACTTAAATTTTGTATATGGCGTGAGGTAGAGGTCCACCTTCATTCTTTTCCATGTGAATATCCAGTTTTCCCAGTATAATTTGTTGAAGAGGCTATTCTTTCCCAATTGAATGGACTTGGTAGCCTTGTCAAAAATCAATTGGCCATAGATATGGGGCTTATTTCTGAAATCTCAATTAGAGTTCATTGGTCTATATGTCTATCCTTATGCCAGTACCTTGCTGTTTTGATTACTTTAGCCTTGCAATAAGTTTTTAAATTGGGAAGCATGAGTCCTGCAAACTTGTTCTTCTTTTTCAAGATGGTATTGTCTATTCAGGGCCGCTTACCCTACCATATAAATTTGATGATTGGCTTTTCCATTTCTATAAAGATGGTTGTTGGAATTTTGTTGGAATTTTAAATTGCTTTGGGTAGAATTGACATCTTAACAATATTTAGACTTCCACCCGTGAAAATGGAATGAACTTCCATTTATTTGTCTTATTTATCTTTTTAGCAATGTTTTATAATTTTCTGTATATGAGTCCTTTACATCCTTGGTTAAATTAATTCCTAGATACTTGATTCTTTTAGTTGCTATTGGAAATGGAATTTTTTTCTTTATTTCCTCTTCAGATTGTTCATTACTAATTTATAGAAACATTACTGATTTTTTGCCTGTTCATCTTGTATCCTGCCACTTTGCTAAGTTCATTAATTAGCCCTAGAAGCTTTCTTACAGGTTTTTCAGGATTTTTTTATATGTACAATCATGTAATCTGCACATAGGGAAAGTTTTACTTTCTTTCCAATCAGGATGCCTTTTCTTTCTTTTACTTGCCTATTTTCTCAGGCTAGAAATTCCAGTACAATTTAAATAAGAGTGGTGAATGATAGTGGACATCCTTGTCTCACTCCTGATTAAGTTTTCAGCCTTTTAACATGGAGTATAATGTTAGCCGTGGGTTTTTCATATACCTCCTCTATCATGTTGAGGAAGTTTCCTTCTACTCCTAGTGTTCTAAGTGTTGTTTTTTTTTTATCAAGAAGCAGTGCTGGATTATGTCACATGTATTTTCTGCAACAATTGAGATGACCATGTGTTTTTTTCCCCTTCAATTACTGGGGTGTATTGCATTAATTGATTTTCTTTTGTTGAGCCACCCTTGCATAACTGGGAAAAAACCCATTTGATCATAGTTTATTCTTTTAATGTGCTGTTAGATTCAGTTTGCTAGTATTTTGTTGAGGATTTTTCCATCATATTCAGAAAGGATATTCATCTGTAATTTTGTTTTCTTGTGGCATTATTATCTGGCTTTGATATTAGCTTGAAGTTGGCAACACAGAATGAGTTACAAAGTATTCCCTCCTCTTTAATTTTTTGGAAAAACTTAAACCAGATTGGTGTAATCCTTCTTGAAATGTTTGGTAAAACTCACTAGGGAAGCCATGTGGTCCTGGGCTTTTCTTTGTTGGGAGGTTTTTGATACTGATTTAGTGTCTCTACTTGCTATTAGTCTGTTGAGATTCTGTTTCTTCTTGAGTCAATATATGTACTTTGTGTGTTTCTAGGAATTTTTCCATTTCATCTAGGTCATCCAATTTGTTGGTGTATGGTTGTTCATGATATCCTGCTAAAATCCCTTTTTGTTTCTGTGAGGTCAGTAGTAACCTCCCCCAGTCATTTCTAATGTTACTTATTTGTATCCTCTCTCTTTTTATCTTTATCAGTCTAGTTAAAGGTTTGTTGATTTTGTTGCACTTTTCAAAGAACCAACTTTTAATTTCACTGAATGTCTCCATTGTTTTTTAATCTATTTCATTTATCTTCACTCTAATCTTTGTTATTTCCCTCTTTTTGCGCTTTGTGTTAGTTTGCTCTTCTTTTTCAAGAGCCTCCAGTTGTGAGGTTAGGTCTCTGTTTTGAGATCTGTGATCTTTTTTTAATGTAAGCATTTAGTGCTATAAATTTTCCTCTTGGGACTGCCTTTGCTGCATTACATAAGTTTTGATATGTTGTGTTTTTGTTTTCATTTGCCATGAGGTATTTTCTAATATCCCTTGTGATTTCTTCTTTGATCCATTGGTTGTTTAAGAATGTATTGTTTAATTTCCACATATTTATGAATTTTCCAGTTCTCTCTCTCTGTCTCTTGTTCCTAGCTTCATTCCATTGTGTTTGGAGAAGACACATTGTATGATTTCAATCTTTTTAAATTTATGAAGACTTGTTTTGTGACCTAACATATGGTCTATCCTGAAGAATAACCCATGGGCACTAGAGAAGAATGTGTATTCTGCTGCTGTTGGGCAAAGTGTATGTCTGTTAGAACTAGTTGGTTTATAGTATTGTTCAAGTCTTATATTTCCTTATTGGTCTTCTGTCTAGATGTTCTGTCTATTACTGAAAGTGGTGTATTAAAGTCTCTTACTATTAATGTAGAACTATTTCTCCCTTCAAATCTGTCTAATATTTGCTTCATTTATTTTGGGATGCTGCTACTAGATGCATATATATTTATCACTGTTATGTTTTCTTATTGAATTGACCCCTTTATCAGTATATAGTGACCTTCTTTGTCCCTCACCACAGATTTTGACTTAAAGTCTATTTTATCAGATATTAGTTTAACTACCTCCAGCTCTCTTTTGGTTATTATTTGCATAGTATATATTTTTCTATCCTTTCACTTTCAACCTACTTGTGAGTCTCTTGTAAACAGCATAAAGTTGGATCATACTTTTTTATTCATTCTATCAATTTCTGCCTTTTGACTGGAGAATGCAATCTATTTACATTTAAATTAACTACTGATAATGCAAGATTTTCTTCTACCATTTTGCTATTTGTTCTTTAAAAATCTTATACCTTTTTTTTGTCCCTCAATTCTTCCATTAATGGACCATTGTTTCCTGTTTCTTTGTTTGTCTTGTATTCTTTTGTTGCTACTCACTGTACATTTTAATGTGTTAATTCTTGAACTTAGTCCCTAAACTGTCTCTTCCTTAAGTTTGTGTTCAGCCAGTGACAAGACAGAGATTACCTTCAGTGCCAGGAGCTAACAAAAACAAACAAATGCGAAAAACACCTTTCACAGTCTTGCAAATTGTTTCTGGGTTGCCAGCTGCTGTCCTTCAGAGTTTACCCTGTGATCAAGAAGATCACCCTGAGGCAAAAGTGAAGCATAGGGTCCTCTCAGTCTTTTCTAAGCCTGCATCTTGTACTGGATTTGTGCTTGCTCATGGCCTTAGGAATCCCCCTGTTACAGGAATCCAAATGTCCCCTCTACTCCCTGCAAAATAGACTTCCCCCCTCCCATTTACTCTACTGTATGTCTTAAATCCAGGAATCCCCAGGCTGCTTTGACTTAATTGTTTCTTATACTGGCTTTAGCTATCCACAAGCTTCCTCTTCCTGCAAGACAAATTCTGGGAGGGTGAAACAGCAACAAGTTTCCTGGTTCAGTCTTTTGGGCTGCCACCTAATAGATTGGCACTGGCATACAGATACCACATATGTGCATAGGCACTACTCTGCTCTCTCTGGAATAGGGCCAGGGACCCACAGTGGGAGAGCAAACTAGCTCCACACCACACTGAGGAGAAGTGGGGGAAGATCTAGCAAGGGTGACACAAGCTTCTTCTACTGTTTTTAAAGCTATGTTTCTTGATTTGGCACTTACCCAGTTACTGGAACCCTGTAATTGTTTTCTGGAGTTTTGAGGAAACTGGTTCTGCCAGTTTTTGCTAATTGTTCAAAAATTCTGTGGGGAAACGACATTCTGGGGTGTCATATGCCACCATCTTGGTCATCCAATCCAAGTTCATTTTTATACATACAGTCTAGTATGTGTAATGTCTTTAGTCATTTTTCCTTTGTGTGCATCAAGTGGCAGGTTTCATTGTTAATTTTATCCCAAGAAGTACAGAAAGTTCTTCATACCATATTTTAACATTCTTAAACATTTCACTTTTTCTTTGGATTCACTTGCCTACCTCATTCAATACTGAATTGTTAGAGTTTGAGTATTTCCTCAAGATCAAAGTAGGACAAATATCCTCCTGATGAAGCTTATTGACCAGATGGGTATGAGGGTTGAAGCATTGGAGAACAGCCAAAATACTTCTGGAAGTCAAGTCCCAGGTGGGCAAATGGCTTGGCTGCTGTCAGGGAGGGACAATGAGAAGGAAGCTGAACATAGCTTGAGATGTACTAAATTTGAAAAGACTTATGTGAACTGTTTGGAAAGTATGGTGCAAGCATATGGCCCTTAAACTATGATTAAGTAGGTGATCTGCAAATTAACTGGTTAATAGATGTATTTGGCTGTTGAAAAGCTTAGTCAGAAAAGCCCTTTTAGCTCAAACCTTTGAAAACATTGACTTATTTCTAAAAGCTCTTAGTCTTCTTTCCTGCTTAATTATCAAAAATAATAATGTATTATCACTTGGTAGTTTAAGAGTTGTGTTCTTTTCCTTCATAGTACTTGTTTCAGCTTGTGATGATGTACTTACTTTGGCAAAGGCTTGATTAATATATATCTCCTATACTACACTGTAAGCTCCTTGTGAGAAGGGACCTTTCCTGTTTCTAATCAACCACTGTCTTTCCAGCATCTGGCATGGTGCCAGGCACTATGCTGTAGGCACTTAATAAGTATGTGTTGAATCAATTACTCAATTAAATAATTTCCTTTATTCAAGATCATATTTCTGAATATAAGTTCCCATTGACAAATACAAAAGATAAGGAATATATAGGAGATTGACTGAATTAATATCACTCAGGATTTCTCTATTTTTTGTTTGTTTGTTTTTTCAAATCTCTGATGCCATTTTGGGGTTTATTCATTCTTATGTCATTTAGTAAATAATTGAGTGTCTAGTAGACTGTGTCTAGGAGCTGGAAATACAGCAGTAAACAAAACAGACAAACTTCCCACCTTGCCATGGAGAAAGGCAGGCATTAACCAAATACATAATAGGTAAGATGGTGATAAGCACCATGAAGTAAACCAAACCAGGCTAAGGGGCAGGGCGTGAGGAAGGGAAGGGAAGTCTGTAGTAAGAAGATGACACTTGAGTAGAGACCTGAATGAAATAAAGACATGAGCCATGCAGAAATTGGGAGCATTCCCAGCAGAAGGAGCAAGAACAGAGGCAATAAGATTCCAGCCACCACTTTGTTTTTTCAATGCTTTATTTTATTTCATCAGTGTGTTGACTCTTTCTCCAAAAGTAAAAAAAGAAAAAAGAAAAAAAATCAACTTCATTGTGGTTGAAAGTATTTGCACTCCAGATGGTATATGCCTGGCTTTCTAACTTGGGATGTGGTGGCTAGGGTCATAGGAGCCATCTGAAAGCAGGCGTCACAGCAGTGGAGTGACACTCTGCAGTTCACATGGCTCCAGGGAGCCACCAGCCAGTTATTAGAGATTGGAGAAAGTCACAAGGGAAGTAGAAGATGTAACATTTGATATTGTTTATGAATTCCAAAAATAGATATTGGATTCTGTTTGTAAATTGGTCTGTCGGAGGTTTCACTTTTATTTGATTAAATTATGATTAGGACTTTGATTGGGCCAAGTCAGTAGGGCACTGAGTCCCTGCCCACCAAGGGCAGAGAAAAGACATGGCAAAGGACAGAGTTGGAAGTTTTGAGCTAGAGCCCAGAAAATGAACACACAGGAGAAGAACACAGAGGAATAGAGATGGCACCTTAGACATGGCAGAAGCCCCAGGGAGAGAGACAGAGCTATTCACCTGATAGTCTATAGCTGGCCTTGTGGAGAGAGCACAGCAGCTAAGCCCGGAGAGAAACGGAGCCCCAGGAAGAGAGGAACCCAGGAAGCCTGAACTCTTGGCAGATGTTGGCAGCCATCTTGCTCTAACACGTGACAACAGACTTGGGTGAGGGAAGTAACTTATGCTTTATGGCTTGGTAACTGTAAGCTTCTATGCCAAATAAATACCCTTTATGAAAGCCAACAGATTTCTGGTATTTTGCATGGGCACCCCTTTGGCTGACTAATACAGAAGACATGTTCATCCCAACCCAGACTTCCACTTAAAATGGCACCTGGGGCAGCATCCTACACACAGTGGACATTCTCACCGGTTCTCAAATAATTGAGGCCCTTAAAGAACTTGTAATGTAACTGTTTCTTTTCTTGGTCTCTTAAAAATATTATTGCAGTAACCAAAAAATAATAACTTACTAATAGAAAACACTCATGATTACAATTCAGACAACTTAGGGATGTTTCATCTCTCTCCTTGAGGATCAGTGCATGTGCTCATGGCCTTTGTTTCCCTACAGGTTCTTAGATTCTTTATATTCTTTTTCCCACTAAGCTGAAATGACTGATAAGACCATAATGCATCCTCAGGAGGTTTTGCATATTATTAAGGAGCAAAATCTTACACTAGAGGAAAAAGCCCTAATGGTAGAACACTCCAGCAGCCAATGGGGAAGGAAGGCACTGGAAATTACTGTTACTGCTGAAATTGCATTGTAGCCACCAATCCCCAACATGAGAGATGGGAGCTTCTATATCATAATACCATAAGCAGAGAGAGATGTGGGTTATAGTTCTGATTCCATCACTTACTAGCTTTAGACAAGTTACTCAACTTCAGGTTCTTTGCCATTACTGCTCCCACTGTCTGGAACATTCTTTTCCAAATATCCACCCAGCTGGTTCCTTTGTGTCAAATGTCATCTTCTCAGTGAGGCCTTCTTCGATGACCCTATGTTACACTGGAAACTACCCCAGGGGCTTCTCTACTATATTTTTCAACATAGCCCTTCATACCATCTGGAATGCTACATCCTTTATTTGTTCATCAACTCTCTCCCTCCATTAGAATGTACATTCCATGAGGGCTGAGGTTTTTGTTTGTTCCCTACTGCATCCAGGAGTTGTAGTAAAGATATGCTGACCAATGAGAACAGATGCAGGGGTAAGCCCCAAGGCAGCCGTGCCCGTGTGCCCCTGCCTGCCTGCATCCTAACCTCCAGCGGCGCCTGGCCCACGGCCGGCGGGCAGTCAGTGCTGGGGGAGTGCTGAAGCTCGGTGTCCTGGCATGCACAGTGAAGGCGACAACGTCTTCTCAAAGGCCATTGCTGGGTTCAGACGAGCTGATTTGTCTCATCCCACGCCTGGGTCCGGGCCAATGGCCCAGACACAGCTCCCAAGTTCAAAACAAGCCCACCTTCCATGATTACCTATAATGGCTCCTCAGAAGGCAATCTCTCTAACAATATAAATATTAAATATTGAAAGGTAGGATTTCAAATCAAAGCACTTCTACAACTCCAAGATGACAAGGTTTGGCCTTCGTCTGTAGAACACTGGAGGCTGTTCTAAAGGAACGTAACAGAGAAGTGACCCTCAGACTCCTGGGGTGCATACCACAAAACGCTAGGACCAATTCCCTTTTTAAAATCATGTACTTCCTACGCTGGATGTGAATTATTAAACCTTTTATCACAATTACAGGGAAGGCATATTTAACTCCTACATACGCCATCTCTCCAGCCCCGATTTTTCATGGTTGCATCGTGATACAAAGTCCCATTATTTTTAATGTATCAGGAGGACTGGGAGAACAGCAAACTCCGTGGCCGTGTGCTTGGAAACACACCCCTCAAAAAGGGCAGAGCTTCCCGGTGCGGCCCTAGCTCGGCCGTCTCCTCCAGTTCTTTACTGTTATCGCAACCAGCAGGTGTTAGGCTGGAGCCTTTATTCGGCACAGACGTATATTTGGGAACCAGAAGATGGAAATGCCAAATTTTGAGAAAACAGAGATGCCTTTTCCCACGTGGGTGGGCCAGGCAGGGCAAAGGGTGGAGGAAGTTGGCTTGGTTTTGTTTCTTAGGGCATCTTCCTCTTTATTCCTCTTTAAGATGGAATTGTTCCTTCCCCTCTCCTGTTATTTGGCTTTGTGTCTGCGTTCCGAGTCACTGGCCTCTGTGGCACTCTTGGACCATGACCCAAAGTCATTATTTTGTCTTTTATCTTCATCCCTGGACGTATTCTATTTTTTTAGACTAGGCAGCCTTGATATTAGGCTTCCCAATGATGCTATCCATTACACTGTCAGGAAAGCAGGCTGCCTCAGTGTAGGCCAAGTGTCAACAGAAGGTGAGGAAAAAATCAGCCACAATCTAAAGCTAATTACCCTGCCTAGAAGTTAATTAAATACTTGTTAGGAGCAGCGGGGTAGATCCTAATTAAACTTGTCTAATAACAGTACACTGACATTCCCTGACACTGGGAATTCCTACAGGGCTTAAATAATTGTACAAAGGGCAATAATACCTGTCACATCCCAGTGTGCAGACGAATACTGGAGATGCACATTTCTCAGTATTTTCTGTACTAATTTGCCACATATTGAGCACTTCACATGTGTTTAATTTACACACATTTTAATTTGGGGGACCCTGGATTGTTCCTAATGATTTTGTCGTTATCCCCTTTTCCAAGAGGAAAAGAAAAGGAACAAAAAACAACCCATGAGCCACTGAAGCGGTCAGCAGCATTATTTTGTATGATTTGGTGTAATGATCATGATTAATGCTTGTTTATTGTGATATCTCTTGTGTTATGTAAATAAAGCTGTGGCCCTTCTCCTTCCAATTTCAGGGTGGTGGAGCTGCTTTCATTTGGAAGCGAGCAGAGGGAGGCAGGGAGGGTCGGCAGAGCTCCTGCCAGCCTTCAGCATGCACTCCAAGAATGCGAGTGTGCCTTCCTACCCACCGGTTGGCAGCGCCCACTCCGGGTTTCACGAAGCCAGATAGTGCGAGTTGTCATTTCACGGAGGTAGCGGCAATCCCTCCCCTCCTCTCCTTCCTCCCTCTGGCACTGGCTGTGCCAGGGAGCGCAGAGAAATAGTTATCACCACCCGCAAACGAAGCTTTTGATAATAAATGCCAGCTAGCATCGTTGAAGAGAAGTGGAGAACAGTCGGGCAGGGAGGGGGCATGGGCAGCTTACAGGCCATAGGCCCCAACCTCTTAGCCAGAGGGGAGTGTCTCCACCATTCCGTAGGCCTGAGTGCAAAAGAAATGGAGAACATGGAACGAGAAGTTAGTGACTGGTTACGTTTGTTCGTGGTGGTTTGGGAAATGAGAAAGGTAAGAAAGGACGCCTGTTATCTCCAGTCACTTCCAAACATTTAGAATTGGACATGAAAATGGAACTGTACCACCACGTGTAGGAGTTTAAGATAAACCCAGGTCTTTTCTCATCCTGGGAAGGTTTGTGGGTTTGCGTGTGTGTGTGTGTGCCTTTTTAAACAACATATTAATGCCTGCACAATTTTAATGCCTATATATATAAAAAAAATCCTGACATTTGACCAGGTTTTGCTGTTCAACTGATGAGTTGTCACACTGTTTCATGTGAGGGTTAATCCCCCATTGGACTGATTGTACTCTGAATGACAAATATGCCATGGCTGATAGGACACATCCTTTCTGGAAAGCCCCTGAGAGGCATTGTCCAATTTTAATGGTCTATTGCTTCAGGGAAGTGCTGAATGTCGGGTTTAGGCAACGGAGTGTTGAAATGACATCGGTTTGTTTTTGTTTTTTATTACAAAATGAACAGGTACTTTAGGCCTCTAGAAATTTGAACTTGGGCATGTGAGGATGATATGTTAATTAGTTTTGCATCTGCAAATGGAGCCATAGTTTCATCGCACAAAATTGGACAGCAGATGTTTCTCAATGTTTCTTTGGAGATTAGATAACGAAAGAGTTAAATCAAGCAGCCCTTTCTTATTTCTCACCTTCTCACCAAACAGCGTGAATTAATGAAAAGATGTAAGCACTTGGGTCTTTTCTGGCGAGAATGCTTGTTGAAATAATCAATTAACCTTGGAAGATCAAATTGACAAGGCTAAGTGCAAAGTTATTTAAAGATGCCAGATTATCTAGCCAAATGATTACATTTGCTGCAATGCAAGAAAGCAGCAAGAACGCTTTTGAGAAATTTCAAGACTTCAGAAAGATTTAATGTTATTTCCCCACAGAATTAATCTGCCCATTAGAACATACTTTAACCTGTTACAAGTAATATCCTGGGATAACTTTAATTTACTTCTTTCCTTTATTCACACAGTGAAAATGATAGGAAGAGAGCAAACATACAAATTAGTTTCAAGCTTTTGCTTTCATTTATTTAAAAAAAATTTTTTCAATGAAATGAAATCTCAATTTGCATCACATTTTTATTTTATTTCAGAGAGCCTAAATTTGCCAAAGCACCACATGGATATCCTTTATTTTACAGTAGACTTCCCTTGCTGTTGTATAATCTAGATGAGAAAATGTTTTCCAGGCCATGCCTCTATGAAAAAAACTACCACTTTACTAACTCTCTGGCCAACCTGATGATTTGTGAAGAAAATAATTGTACGCTCCCCAGGAATAAAAAAAATCCCTGAGACGTGGTGTTCAATGGGCATGTGTGACGTGGGGTCAGCCAAGTAGCATTACATTAAGTAATATGGGTGTCAGGGTATGTTCGCTCACAGGCAGACACAAGGCAATGATTGTTTTCTTTTATATTCACACTCATAAAATGATGTTATCAGCAGTTACATTTTTACATGGTGTTTAACTTACCCTTCTTTTAAAAAGTCATTCACAAGACGTAAGTATTGCTATAATTTGGAATGGTAACTCTGTAATAGAGAGTATAATTCAGATTCTATGTACTCCAACCCTGGCTAGTTCCATGACAGTTTTTGTTTCCTGTGAAAGCAGCCTGCTTATTGGTAATTCCTTTAAATAAAGGAATTATTATCCTAAGCAATTTGTTTTGATTGTGTTATGTTCTAGCTTGTCCTCCTCTGCTGTGATGGAAGAAAAGCTAATCTGCTGGTTTACTATCTAGCAGCACATAAAAGACAAGTGGAAAATGAAATTTTCAAAAAGCTAAAGTCCTAATTTTTGTGACAAAATGTGAATGAAAATGATGAACTTATTCACAAGAAATGAGAATCTTGGAATGAGTGATTTATGGGTATAAGCATTAAAATTTATTAATTTATTATGGGAGGCAGCAGATTTAAATGTTATTTGGTAGCTGAGTACAAAGGACATGCACAATTGTATTGAAGTATAAATGATGTGCTTAACCAGTTATGGTATTTGAGTAAGTGTGGATCTAAGAATTCTAGGAGTGAAAAAGAACTGGGGAAGGGGGGTTGGTGAACCAGTTGGTGGTGGGTATCAATAGAACACAGCCAAACGTTTACATGTTCATCTTGATGGTGCCTGAATTTTGTGGATGCATCCCATAAACTATATTTTGAACCCTATATGTTGAGTTGATTGATTAGTGGTTTTAGCATTCTGTAAGAGCACATGTCTAGCTATAACTCAGGTTGGACCGGGTAGGATAGCTTTTTGCCGGGGGTGGGGGGTGCTGTCCTGCACATCATAGGATGTTTTGCAGCATCACTGGCTTCTACCCACTAGATGCTAGGAGCACGCCCACCACCCTGCAGTCAGGACAATCAGAATTGTCTGCAGACATTGCCAAATGTCCCTGTGGGGCAAAATAGCCCCTGATGGGAAGTCACTGCTGTAAACTACAACAAGCCATGGGTATGTGGACATTGTGCTAAGACCGTTCCAAGTGCTAAGAATGCACCAGGAAGCTAATGCAGCTAAGACTCAGGGCCCCTCACTTCCACAGGCCCCTTCCAAACTTCCAAACCTAATTTTGTATTTATAATTTTATATTTACAATTTGTAATTTTTTTATTAAAGAGGGCACCCAAAACTAACTTTTTTAGAACTAAATCTGTTCAAAATGGTCTCCTACTCTTCCTCATATTGACCGGTTTATTTATACAGTCAGATACTCTGAGCAAAACATGCCTGCGCTCATGGAGCCCAAGTTGGTTTTTAGCAAAAGAATAAAAGCCCATCCTGACTTCATCTTGTCAACTCAGAAAATATCTTGGTGGAATAAAACCTTCGCAGGAAGGAAGGGACAGGGTCCTATTTTCCTGGACTTTAGAATTCCACACAAATGTAGGTTGAAAACTAAAAGTTCTACGTTACGTATGTTCATAAAGTTACCTTCAGATAAAAAATTCTTTGAGGAAAAATCCCAGCCCCAGGCAAAATCTTTTTAACTTTTTGAGGGAGGAGAGGCGAGAAGCCTGTGTACTCTCGAGAGGACACACTACTGAACCTGCCCTGTGGACAGTTCAGCATTCAGGACTAATCAGATGGAGCCCACGCCTACTTAGAGATGACTCCACCTGCCTGACAATGGGTCCTCTGTTGAAATCTTAAAGCCTTCTTGATTGTTCATTAAGATTAAACCTGGGATGGACAGGAGGATAAAAGAATAGATAGAGATACTGTCCCTTCCCTTTTATTTTCCCCTGACAAGAAGCATCATCCATGGTTTACTATTGTCAGAGAAACTAGGAATTTGTGAGGGATTAGAGTAGCTGTGAGGGGTTTTCCCTTTCATTCTGGACTTTTGTTATGTTTGCATTTCCTTGCAATGTGCGTGAATTATTTTTCACACAGGTGGAGTTATCTGATTGATGGGATAACGGACTATGTTTGTTTTCTTCTTTAAACATTTCAATATTTTGTGTTAAATGATTAAACTTTGAGGACTGGACCCCTCTAGGAGCCTCCTGTTGTGTAAAATGGCTTAGACCACTGAGCTTGTGTTTGCTAAATTCAGTGGATACATTTCAGTTCTGGTCTTATAGCATTTTCCTCCTTCCCACCCCTACCCATCAGTGATTTCTCTGAGACATTTGGTTTTCCTCCTGTGCCTATGGCCACACCTTCTCATTGTCCTTTGCTGGCTTGTCAGCCTGTGTCTTTATGAGGATCCACGTGCAAAATTCTTCTCACATACGGAAATCCAGAGAAGCTATTTCTCTAGAATAAGCCACTTGTCATGGGAAACAGCCTCCTGTAAATCATCCCGTTCCTTCCCAAGAATCTCAGATTTTTTTTTAAAGAAGCTTTATATTGCATAAATGTTACTACAAAATATAAGGAATTCCCATATGCCCCACCCCTTCCCCCTCCCAAACTTCCCACATTAACAACATCTTTCATTTGTTACAATTGTTGAACACATATTGGAGCATTGCTACTAACCGTAGACTGTAATTTACATTATAGTTTACACTCTGCCCCGCACAATTTTATACATTATGACACAATGTATAATGGCCTGTATCTGTCATTACAATCTCATTCAGGTCAATTCCAATGTCCCAAAGATGCCCCCATGTTACACCTATTCTTCCCTCTCCCTCTCCCTCCCCTCAGAACCTCTGGTGGCCACTGCCTTTATATCAATGATACAAGTTCTTCCATTGCTAGAATAATAATGAGTCTACTTTAGTCCATTATTCATTCCCCAATCTTGAGGATTTGGGGATGGTGATGCCCACTCTTTCAAATTGAGAGGGGGCTTAGATCCCATGGGGCAGATGGATGGAACTATCTTGCTTGCAGTTGCAGACATGCTCTGTTCCTTGGGATGGTCGTTGTCCATCATCATCTCCTTGTTAGTTGCCCTGGGTGTGTCCAATGTCCTGGAGAGTAGGTGCTGCTACTCTGCTGAAATTCAGGGCTCAACCGGCACATGAACAGACCAAAGATTTAAGTCTCTGGGACATGTATTTAACAAGTATAGTGCTAATTATAGGTTCAAATAAAAGGGGGTGAAGAGCCATGTTTAGGGAAACAATAAATGAGTCTAAGTCTGTTACACTGGGGAGCATAAATTCCAAAGTAAGGCCCACTGCCAGGTGCCGAATTCCTGAGCTTGTCTGCCCTGCTTACAGTGTCTAGATGTCTCTAGAGGCCTCAGGAGCCCCGCTGTTTGGAGCACTGTGTGCTGTGTCAGAACCAAATTTGTTGCCTACAAGACTGTATGGTAAGCATCACTGTGTGATAATCCCGCTCCAGCTTTATAACTTTCCCTTCACCCTCAATTACTTTTTAATCTTTTCATATTTGTGGATTATCTCAAGCTGCCTCAAATCCTTTGGTGAATGAGGCAATAAACAAATGTCAGCATAGTATAAAAAGACTTTGTTGTACCTAGGGCAAGTTTACAGAATAATGCAAAATGAATGTATTTACTTTTTCTAATCTCAAATTGCACAGTCCAGTCTGAAGAACAGTCGTCATCTGTGTGACTTGTACCTCAGCCCACCAATCAATTCTCACATCTAGATATACAAATGCAAGGCGTAAGAACTTGACCACATGTGAGTTATTTCCCGATTGCCTGGCCGTTTCTTCCTCTGTAAGTAGGACTCACGAGGGCTGGAGATCATACAGATCACACGACTCTTTGCCCCACTCTCCAGCTGGGCATCCTACAGAGCTCAGCCAGGCCTCAGAGGCCCTCCCAGACCTCCTAATCAACGGTAGGTTTCCCTGTCGTTCTTTTTCACCTGGGCTTAACCATCACTGCCCTTTCTCCAGCCTCTAATTATGTGGTCCTGTGTGCATTCCCTTGTCCAGTGTCTGACTCCCCAGCTAAACTCCAGCTCTGTGAGGACATGTGCCTTGCCTGCTCTTTTTTTTTTTTTTTTTTAACCACAATTTACCCAGTGCCTGGTGCAGGTCCTCTCAGGTAGTCAGAGCTCAATAAATGCTTGTTGAATGAATAAATGATTTGATTCGATAGATAATTGTTATTATTTCTCCTCTTTGCAACTTAGAGCACTCTGAGCTAGAAATAATCTTTCCCTTCCTGAAAGTGTATTTTCTTCCACAAAGCCATTTCTCTTCACAGTCTTAAACTGCTACCTCCAATCTGGAACATGGAGCAGCTTTTCAACCTAAAGAATCCCTTTTTTAAAAGCCATATTATATTTCCTTTGTGCCTATGTATACATGGCAGAATGATATTTGTAATAAAAGCTTGTTCCTGAATTTCTGTAAGATTTACCAACCATGAGGTTATATCAGCAATACTCAAATTCTGCTGCTGTCTTGGCACCCATCCTCTGGAGGCCCTCCAACCCTCCTCAGAACTCCCCCGGTTATTTCTGGAAGTCGTTGCGGGGTCTACATGGGCTCTCATGACCTTCGGGTCTGCGCCTGTGCTTGGCGTGCTCTGCCTGAGAAGCCTGAAGGCACTGCCTCTCTGCTCTCTGCCCACTGCTGCCTGGCCGTCTGTGGGGACACAACCTTCCAGTTCCAAAAGGCCAGTACCAAAGGGCCCCTGAATCCCCTCCACCGCTCTTCAGGCCTCACTGAGCCCAAGACACTCTGTGTTTCCACTTTGCCACTTAGCCCCAAAGCAGCCCTGCAGGAGCCTCGGTCTCAGACAGCCCTGCAGGAGCCTCGGTCTCAGACAGCCCTGGAACCCATGCTTTCAGCTTCTGTCCGCTGTCCTCTTTCCTACCGGCCTACAACGATTCCACAGGCTGAAGGGAGGAAGGGATATTATTTTCTCTCTTCCATTGCTTTATTTCCTTTTTCTTTCCCAAGACAACCTCGAACCAAACCTTTTCCCTCCACCAGACAGAAACAATACCCCTGGTATAAATTACTGTATATAGTTTTACTAAAAGAAGAGTGGTAGGGAATGGCCCCCATCTCACTAGACAGAGTCAGCCCCAGAATGCGCTCAGGCTGGGCCACTGTGATCATTAACAACACCTGGGCTTTGTGATGCCTTGAGTGATGTCTGTGCCATTATATGACAGGCGAGGTCCATACACTGAAACTTGCATAACTGACTCTGGGAATTTGAACCTTCAGTGCTAGGTGTTTGCCACAAGATGGCTGAGCATAGTGTCGTCCCCTGACAGGTATCGAGGGCTGAGACATAAACACAGGGCAACCGACTTTGCATTTCCCAAACAAGGCAGCAGTTTACACAGAAAGGCTGCTGTGGTATGGAGAAAATAAATGAAATAGTAGAATAAAACAAAAGAATTCCCAAAGCATTTGGAGAGATCCTTGACCATCTCATGATGACGTGCAATTTGCCTTCTTCTAAAGCGCCGTGAAATTTGTTTGTAGATTCTCCAATGGGCCTCACTCCCTCCTGGCCTGGACGTTCTCTTGCCCTGAGGCTTAATGTGTCTTTATGATCAGCTGCTCTTTACTTGCTAAATCATGGGACTTTACGCTACCTTTCCAAGTACAGTATTGGCCTCTCACTCAAAAGACAGCCTATTTCTAAGTTTTTCTCTAGAAAGAGGACTTTAACTCCACAACTGGAAAAAAATGAAAATGAATTCAGAGTTGACATACAGTCAACTCCGCTTAGGTTACATGGCTTCATTGGCTCCCTACCCTCAAATCAAAGGACTTGGCCCATGATTGAAGAGTCTTCTCTCTTCTGCCACCATCTTTTGACAGCCCCAGCAGCATTAGCTCATAAGACTGAGAATCAGGTTCTCTGTGCCTGGTTCAGGAGCCGGTTCACCTGCAGTGGATGCCTGCAGAGCTTGCCATTTTAAGCTAAGCCCCACCTTCCAGATAAGCTTGCTTTTTGCAAGGAAACAGACTTTGAACAAGTTACTCTTTGATTTTCACATAATAGAATCTTAAAAAGTTCAGTCCAAAGCAATATTTTCCTGTTAAATTTGTTTTTGACTGGATTATCCAAACAACTATTATATCTTTATATAGGTTATCAATTTGTCGATAAACTCTGTAGACCCAATGTTCTCAATATGCAGCACTTTGGTTTTCAAGGAAGCTAGAGATCTCCCAGGCTTTGGATGAACAAGACACTGCTACTAATATCAATGACCCAGGTGTTCCAAGCCAATCCCTTTCTGCTGCATCTTCAAAGGGCCCATTGCTTCTGCGATTCTGCTGTTAAACAACATTCAGTATCAAGTTAGAAGCACAAGCAGTGAACATGTCTTCTCTCAGCATGTTCTGCTCATCAAATCTATTTCCTCAGAAAGTCCAATCTTTGAATGATTTAATCCAATATAACTCTAAATCCCTACTAACCATTTATTTGCATGAACCTTGGAATCTGCCACCTGGGAATTTTGCTCGAGGTGGATCATTATATAAGGGAGCAAGGTACAAGGGTAGAATCAGTGGCAGACTCTCCAAGCCAGACTTTCTGGACTCCAAGTCCACTGGTGCATTGTCATGTTTCTATACAAGGGCTCTCCCCAGGAGACTGTAACCTCTGAGGGTTAGAAAGGATGACAAGACCTTTATGCCCTGAGAACAACAGTACGAGGCCTGTGGGAGGCGGTATAACATAATGAAAACAGGTCGGTCCCTAGCACAAGAGGGGCAGAGGTCGGACTCCCAGCCCTCTGTCACCTTAGCTGTGTGACCTCGGGCAAGTTACATCGCCTCTCAGAACCTCAGTATCTGTCTCTGTATAAAGGGAATGATACTTCCCCTTGGACTATTATGACAATCAAATGAGATACTAAACAAAAAGCACTGAGTACCATATTTGGCACATAGTAGGAGACTTGATAAATGATAGTTGTTTTCCATGAATATGGTTGGGTAACTGGCTTCTTTGTGTCTGTTTATACACATGCAAATAGATTGAAGGGCGTAAGATAGTAGCAGTCAAGATCCTGTATCAAAACACATTGGAGCTTACAAAACTGCAGATTCCCAGGTCCCATCCCAGAATTGCTATATCGGTATCTCTGGAGGGCGGGGCCTAGAATTTTGCACGAGGCCCCAGGTGATTTTTACACACACGGGTGTGGCTCTAGAAGAATATCTCTGGACTGAATACATCGTGATTTTGTTCGGTTTGGTTTGTTACCCATTCTCTTTTACCAATGCATCAACTATTCCTTGACTTGGAAGTACCACAGGTTGGTTGGTGAGTGCCAATTCCCTAGTTCAGGCAGTTACCCAAATAATTTCTCTCTCTTAAGGCTTTTAAAATTTTGTAACCTCACTCTCTAAAGGTTGGGAATATGTGTAAAACTATTGCCCACAGCACAGCGAGGTTGCTCCATGGGGGTGTCCAGCAGGCCAGTTGGGGAACACAGCATGGCCGAAGAGAAGGAGCGATTCACACTGAACAATGTGTTGATCACTGCAAGTATTTCTGTGCCTTAAAAACAGGGATTAATATGGAGCTCCTGCCTGCTGCGCCGATCACCTGAATGCTAGCCACCACATGCTAAATATTCCTCTCTAAATGCTAGCTTCTGTATCGGAAACACAATTGCACATTCTGCTCCTGGTAATTATATCAAAGACACCGTCTTTTACCCTTTAAATGTGTCCCCGTGCATGAAGTCACAAAAGGGGGTGGACAGAAGAGCAAAGATATGGAAGGAGGAAGTCAGGCCTCTGGAACCGTATATGACACTTGGACTCCTAATTCAGAAATCAAGGAGATAATTTAAATTCCCACCAATTATAACCACCCCACATCAACAGTTTATGCAGAGCAAATTACAGTTTCTCCGCTTCTTGTCACTTCGGCAGTAACTACATGACCTTAAAATATCTGCCTGAAATGTGAAAAACTCAGTTAGCATTCAGAGGCTTTGGACTCATAATGTCAAAGAGCCTCTTCATTTTATAAGGTTTGTTTTGTTGCAGCTTTGCACACATCAGACAGACTAAGCCCTGTGAGGGAGCCAAAGGAAGTATATTTTATACCGAATGTAGATAATCATTGGAAATAGGAGAGTCACAGAAAATGATCAGAAAAAAAATGTTTTTAAAGATTGCACCCACACAGGGTGGGCCACCCCCAAGTAGACAGGGACCAGGTTTGGTGACTGCTCTGCCCACTGTAATGTCATTCTGACATTACAGAGATAAAAATGATAAGCTTTGCTAACATGTGGCACCTACTATGTGCCCAGCATGCTTCTCACTTCTTTTTTTTTTTTTAAGATTTATTTATTTATTTATTTATCCCCCCCTTGCTGCTTGTGCTTGCTGTGTCCATTCGCTGTGTGTCTTCTCCGTGTCTGCTTAGCTTCCCCTTGCTGTGAGGTCCCGCTGCATCAGCCCCTTGCTCCACGCAGGCCGGCCTGCCCTCACAAGGAGGCCCTGGGAAGCGAACCTGGGGCCTCACACATAGTAAACGGGGGCTCTATCGGTTGAGCCACAGCCGCTTCCTGTTGTGAGGGCTTGCTGCATCAGCCCACTAGGCTGCGCGGGCCGGCCTGCCCTGGGAAGCGAACCCAGGGCCTCCCATATGGTAAACGGGGGCTCTATCAACTGAGCCACTCCTGCTTCCCTGCTTCTCACTTCTTTACACAGGCTAACTCAATCAGTCCTTACAAGCTTATGCAGTAGGTGCCATTTTTATTACTCCCATTATGAGGAAGAAACTGAGGTAACAGATGTTAATTGACTTGACCAAGGTCTCACAGCTATCAATTGACAGAGTGAAGAGTTGAATCCAGAGTGTCTGTCTGCAGTCTTCACCACAAAGTCAATATCTAAACCCTCCATAGTGGTTTACTAAAGGTTTTACCCAGATGCATTGCACCCTTATCTACATATACAGATACACCGCCCTGAAGTGTATATGAATGCCATTGCTACTTATATTAGGAAACAGGGAAAACACCTGACCATCTTGGCTACAGGGTCAAAAAGGCCCTCCATCCATCAGGACCTGTCTGCACCTTCCTCTTTCTTTGCCTGTTTCAGCAGATTCCACCTCCACTGGTTCCTTTTCACCCTGGTGAAATGCTTGATCACACTGCTCTCATCCATTGGAAACAGCACAGCTGAAATAGTAAATAGAAAATTTGCTGCAATTGTCCGAGGCTCAGAATTTAAAGTATAGCAGCCATATCAGCTGTAAGTGCAGAGATGCAACTAGTTGCCTGTTTGCTCCTGCAGTGTACCCTCTGCAGACGATCCTGGACCAGTATCTCGTCCAGTCAGCTCAAGAGACAGTTAAAAATGGCCCTGCTTTTCTGTGAGAAGAAAACTTCCAGACAAGTCGATGGATGCAATGAAAAGTTCAGTTGAGTAAACAGGGACTGTGGCCCTACCATATGCCAACCGGAGATGGAAAGATGGCACAATTCTTGCCTGTGGTTAAATCATATGCCAGTAGGTGGACAAGTCTGTGTGTTAAGTGCTGCTCTATTTGTGTTCCCATCACAAAGGAGCAGCACAGAAAACCATCCCAGAGCAAGCAGAGAAGGAAAAAGTTTGAGCCTAACTTGTCTAGGACTGGCTGGATTTTGGTGTCAGTTTTCATTAAGTAGCTCACATATGCAAGAAATATGGAGACATTTCTTTTAAATAATCAAACTTTAAGTCCCCAACCTATCAGCTGGGGAAAACTTGAAACTATACCCTCTTAGGACTCTCCCCATTCTTCATGTTGTGTACACAGTTCTAGAATCTTTTATAATAAGTTTGTTGAGTTCTGTTTTGTTTGTGGTCTTTTGGAGGGGGTTATTAAGGGGAGGGGAGGGTTGTCAGTCTGTCTGGTTGTTCAGGCCCTGTGTCTCTGTGCTGGGTCTGTGTCACTGTCATGTTTCTAAGAGGCTGGCTAAGGTCTAGACCAGTGCTATGAGATAGAAATATGATATAAGCCAGATGTGTAATTTCAAAATTTTTAGTAACCATATTAAAAATACAAAGAAATAGGTGAAATCAATTTTAATAATATACTTTATTTAAATCAAAATATTAAAATACATTCTTTTTTATAAGACTTCTCATTTTGGACTAGCCAGATTTCAAGCAATTACCACATGTGGCTACTGGCTCTGGCTCCAGGCTGTTTCAGCTCTCAACCCTGCCATGGCTTTCTTGGAGGCAATGAACAGAAAGCTGATTATCTGTTGGAATGGGAGAAAAGGAAAGGTGGGAAATACAAGGTTAAAAGCTTAAAGTACTATGTCGCTTTACCACTGACCCCACAGAAATGAGAGATCATAAAGGATACTATGAACAACTGCATGCCAACAAACTAGACAATGTAGATGAAATGGACAAATTCCTAGAAACACACAAACAATCTACGCTGAGCCTAGAAGAAATAGAAGACCTTGACAAACCAGCATCTCATTTGGCACATAGTGAAGAAACGAGAAGTTTCTTCTTGTGAAGAGATTGAAACAGTCATCAAAACCCTCCCAAAGATGAAAAGCCCAGGACCAGATGGCTTCAGAGGTGAATTCTACCAATCATTCAAAGACGATCTAATACCAATCTTGCTCAAGCTCTTCCAAAAAACTGAACAGGAAAGAATGCTACCAAACTCATTCTATGAAGCCAATGTCACCCTAAAACCAAAACCAGATAAAGACACTACAAAAAATGAAAATTACAGACCAATATCTCTAATGAATATAGATGCAAAAATCCTCAACAAAATATTTACAAACCTAATTCAAAAGCACATTTAAAAAATTATACACCATGATCAGGTGGGTTTTATCCCAGGTATGCAATAGTTTTTCAAAACAAAAATATCAATTAGTGTAATAAACCACATTAATAAATTGAAGAAGAAAAATCACATGATCCTCTCAATTGATGCAGAAAAGGCGTTTGACAAAATACAGCATCCTTTCTTGATAAAAAAAAAAAAAAACCCTCCAAAAGATAGGAATAGAAAGAAGCTTTCTCAATATGATAAAGTGCCTATATGAAAAACCTACAGCTAGCATTGTACTCAATGGTGAAAGACTGAAAGCCTTCCCGCTGATATCAGGAACAAGACAAGGATGCCTGCTGTCATCACTGTTATTCAATATCATGCTAGAAGTTCTAGCTAGAGCAATTAGGGTAGATGAAGAAATAAAAAGCACCCATATAGGAAAGGAAGAAGTAAAAAATTCACTATTCACAGATGATATGATACTTTATCTAGAAAATCCTGAAAAATCCACAGCAAAGCTACTAGAACTAATAGACAAGTTCAGCAAAGTGCCAGATACAAGATTAATAATATGCAATAATCAGTAGTGTTTCTATTCACTACCGATGAGCAATCTGGGGAGGAAATTAGAAAAAAATTACATTTATAATAGCAACTAAAAGAATCGAAAATGTAGGAATAAACTTAACCAAGGACATAAAGGAACTGTATTCAGAAAACTACAAAACATTGCTAAAAGAAACTGAAAAAGACTTAAATAAATGGAAGGACATTCCTAGTTCATGGACTGGAAGAAAATATATAGTTAAAATGTCAATTCTACCCAAACTGATTTACAGATTCAACACAATCCCAATAAAAATTCCAAAAGCCTTTTCTGCAGAAATGGAAAAGCCAATTATCAAATTTATTTGGAAGGGTAAGGGGCCCCGAATAGCCAAAAATGTCTTTAAAAAGAATAAAGTTGGAGGACTCTCACTTCCTGACTTTAAAGCATATTACTTAGCTACATTGGTAAAAACAGCATGGTACTGGCATAAAGATAGACAGACCGGCCAATAAAACTGAAATGAGAACTTATAAATAGACCCTTACATCTACAGACAAGTGATTTTTTACAAGGCTGTCAAGCCCTCCCAGCTGGGCCAGAACAGTCTATTCAACAAATGTGCTGGAAGAACTGGATACCCATATCCAAAAGAAAGAAAGAAGATCCCTATCTCACACCTTAAACAAAAATTAACTCAAAATGGATCAAGGACCTAAATATAAAAGGTACAACCATAAAACTCCTAGAAGAAAATCTAGGAAAACATCTTCCAGATCTTGTGGTAGGCAGAAGATTCTTAAACCTTACACCCAAAGCACAAGCAACAACAACAACAAAAAAATATATATATATATATATAAATGGGACCTCCTCAAAATTAAACACTTTTGTTCTTCAAAAGACTTTGTCAAGAAAGTGAAAAGGCAGCCTACTCAATGGAAGAAAATATTTGGAAACCACATATCCGAAAAGAGTGTGATATACATGTTATATAAAGAGATCATACAACTCAACGATAAAAACACAAGCAACCCAATTTAAAAATGGGGGAAAGACTTCAATAGACATTTCTCCAAAGAAGAGATACAAATGGTCAGAAAGCACATGAAAAAATGCCCAACATCACTAGCTATTAGAAAAATGAAGATCAAAACTACAATGAGATACCATTTCACACCTTATAGAATGGCCATTACTTAAAAAAGAAAAAAAAAAAAAAACAGAAAATTCCAAGTGCTGGAAAGGATGTGGAGAAACAGGAACACTCCTTCACTGTTGGTGGGAATGTAGAATGGTGCAGCCTCTGTGGAAGACAGTTTGGCAGTACCTCAAGAAGCTGAATATAGAACTGCTGTAGGAGCCAGGAATCCTGTTACTAGGATTATATGCAGAAGAACTGAAAGCAAGGACATGAACTGACATTTGCACACCAATGTTCATAGCAGCATTATTCATGATTGCTAAAATATGAAACCAGCCCAAGTGACCATCAACCAGACAATGGATAAACAAAATGTGGTATATACATTCAATGGAATACTATTCAGCTATAAGAAAAAAAAGTTGGGATGAATATGACAACATAGATGTTGAGTGAAATAAGCCAGACACAAAAGGACAAATATTGTATGGTCTCACTAATATGAACTAAATACACTGAGTAAACTCACATAAGCAAACCCAAGAATATAGGTTACTAGGAAATAGAAGATGGCTTGAGAATGGGAGAAGATGCTTAATGTATGCAGCATTATTAATAAGGTTAACTGTAAAAGTGTAGAAATGAAGAGAGTTGATAGTAACACATTATATAATAAGTATAACTAACACTGCTGATTTATAAATGTGACTGTGACTGAAAGGGATAGTCTCTGGAAATGTCAATTGTAAAGAAACTAGAAAATTATCTAGGAAATGTACAACATAGTGATTTCAGTGGTGGATGAATATTGTGGTTAATAGTATAAATATACTTGCTGTCCTGATTTTGTGATAATCAGGGTAGGTTGAACATTCACCATATTAGAAACCATGCATATGTCTCCAGAACTAGTTTTTCTCCCTAGGTCTGGTTTTCAGAATGCTGGTGATAAACTTAGTCTGATTTATTATATGACCATCCTGTATGGGAAGTGACTATAACTCTAGGTATCTTTGGTCAACCTTAAGAGATACAGCAGGGGAACGGATGTGGCTCAAATGGTTGGGCATCCATCTCCCATATGGAGGGACCTGGGTTCGATCCCAGGGACCTCCCAGTAAAAATTAAAAAAAGAAAAATATAGAAGGCGTGTGGGCTGCCAGGCCCCATGCACAGGTGTACCGTCAGGCCCTGTGCATGGGTGCGCCGCCAGGCCCCGCAAATGGGTGAGCCCCCCAGGCCCTGTGCACGGGTGCGCCATCAGGCCCTACCTAGCCATGCAGCCAGATGATGACGTAACAGGAGAGTGACACAAGGGAGAGCCAAGACAAGACACGCCAAAAAAACGGGAACTAAGGTAGCGCAAGCGGTAGAATGCCTCTCTCCCACCTCGGAGGTTCCAAGAATCCAATCCAAGTGAAGACAGGAGGAGAAGGATGAGAAGAGAGGGCAGGAAATGGACACAGAGAGTTGCCCAGCAAATGGACACAAAAACAGCAAAACTGGGGGGTAGGGGTAAAAATGGATAAAAGTAAATAAATAAATAAATAAATCCTTTTTAAAAAAAGTATAGGGGAGTAAGATACAGACTATAGTTAGTAGTAATACTTTGCCGATGCGCTTTCATAATTTGTTGGCAAATGTTTCACAACAATGCAGGGTGTTTGTGGGGAGGTGATGTGTGGGAGCCCTGTATGGTGTTATGCATGTTTGTTTTGTAAGTTCATAATGTTTACTGAACACTTATTGTTTATGTATGTTCATGTATGAATGATCTACTTCAATAAATTATTTAAGAAAATAGTATAAATATAAGAATACTCTTCTTTTACAAAGTGCTAAGAATATGATAAATGGGAAAATTATAACTAATGTAATTTATGGATGTAGTTAAGAGTAATATTATAATATTTTGCAACAATGGCAAGAAGATATTTTTTCAATACTAAGGGACAACAATGGAGAGGGTTTAAGGGGATATGTGACTTTTCCTTTGGGAGCAATGAAAATATTCTAAAATTGACTGAGGTGATGACACCACAACTCTGTGATGAAAATGAGAGCCACTGAGCATACACTTTGAATGACCTGTACAAAGCATGGGACTGTATAATATAGGGAATCCAGTGGTGGATGATGGACTGTGGTTAACAGGACAAATAAGAGAATGTTTTCTCCTGAATGATAACAGATACATAATACTAATATAGGGTGTTAATGATCAGGTGGGTTGGGGGAAAAATACACCAAATGTAAGATATTGGCTATAGTTAGTAGTAATATTTTGATGATGCTCTTTCATAGTTTGTAACAAATGTTTCACAACAATGCAAGATGTTGGTGGTGGGGAGATATATGGGAGACTTGTATGATGATCTGCATATTTGTTTTATAAATTCACACATTTTACTGTACACTTATTGTTTATGTATGTTCATGTATTAATTATATACTTCAATAATATTTTATTTTAAAAAATACTGTGTCGCTATCATTTCAGCAACCACCTTCTTCATTAGAACAGTGGGGAATACATTCAGTCATCCGGATATTTTTTCTTCTGTATGCCAAATTTCATAATGCCTAGAAAATAGCAGCATTTCATGGATGAGCTATATAATGTTGCAACTCACCATTAGGCACAAATAAGTTTGTAAATCAAGAATCTATGTTTTCCTGATTTTATCTTTTCTTTCTTAAACACACCACTGGGCTGAACATTTTGTGTCTGCTTGTTCAAAGCTTACCATCTAAGATATTTACAGCTTTTTCTCTCCATTTTATTTCATGATAGAGTTCCTACTACAATAATGGTGCTTCGTAATTGTCCGATACATACTCACTGAATTGAATGGATAACTATTATTTTAGAAAATGCCTTTGTTTTAGGGCAATTAAATAAATAGGTATCAGAAATTTTCTTACTTTCCATATAATAAGGCGAGAAGTTATTTTTAAAATAGGGCTTTAGAAAAAAACACAAATCGTAAAACATCAATTATTTTATATTAGAATAGACTACATCTAAAAACCTTTTAGCAAGTATGTTACCTATCAACTGCTCCACTGAAAATTAAGCTTGTTACTAACTAATAAATCTGAGCTAGTACCCAAATAATCATTTCATGGATATGAGCAATACCAATGATGATAAGAAAACTTATAGCCATGAAGTCCTTTCTATTTTTGAATCATTGCCATATCCTACAGCTCAGTGGCCTTCAGGGCATTCAAAAGCCTAAGGAAAAGCTGTCCATTCCACAGGTAATGAAACAGACACTGAAGGACACTGAGTCAGGCGGTGCCAGATGTAGGCTCTCAGTGGAGTTCTTTCCACTACAATCATGAACTGACATTGTTAAATTTTAAAGACTCAGATCAGTAAGATGGATATACAGGCAGACTGGTGTGGTACAGTGCCTACTAATGAGCTCTGGGGTCTGACTGCCTGGGGTTCAAATCCCAGCTCAGTCATTTACTAGCATGGGTAAGTCACTTTTCGTCCTTGCTAAAATGGGACTAGTAACCACCCTTACTTCAGGAAGTTCTGGAGGCTTCAATGAGAATATTCACAGAGATGAACACAGCACCTGGCACCCAATATATGCTCAGTAAGTGCTAGCTATTATAGCCGTCATTGTATACTAATAACATCTTACCTTCAAGGTTGTCAGGGAAGGACATGGCAGGCAATCCATAAATTTATTGAAGAAATTAAAGAGTTAATTTTCAAGGGGTTGAGAGAGAAAAACGAAAATGAAGCAGACAATTTTTCAAAAAGTGAAGAAGGAAGTGGGAACCTAAGAGCAAGAAGGACTGGATGGCAAGGAAGAAAAGGAGACGCCCTCACTTCACGGAAGCAAAGAAAAGTACGGGAAGTGCTTGTTGGTGAAAGAGGGCAAGAAGCCAAGTTCTGTAATAAAGAAGTGATTAACTGAGGCAGCCCGGGAGAGGGCTAGAACAGAGAGCTTTTGATACTGTGCAGTTAGGATGGAAGACTGCAAAGAATTTTAAAGCATATGAAGAGAGACAGAGAGAGAAGAGCTGCAAAAAATTAAAGACTAGAGAATTGATTTTTTAAAATAGATTTGCTGCTTACAAACCCAATGAAGCTGCTAATTAATGTGAATTTCTCCTTTGGTTACTTTTCCTATGGAAACAGAAGGCCTTGTCTGAAAATGAAAGTCAAGGAATATGGCATGCAGCAGTCATGCTATTTAACCTCTTGAAGGGACTTTCAATATCAAAGTGATGATAACTGAATTCTACCTCCTGTGCTTCTGTTGTACAAATTCAGATTCATGTATGTCATACGTAAAAGATCCAGAGTGAAACGGATGGACTTCTAACATTCTCTGCCTAGTTGGGACTCAATATAAGGTAGTTGAATAAGAGACTCTAAAATGTTTAAGACAATATGAATTTAATGGGGAAGAGGGCCATGTGTGATGACAGCATTTGAATATTTCATGCCTACCCCTTCAAATGTAGGCTAGAATTACTTAGAATTTATATAGCACCTTTCTTCCTGAGAGCCAAAACTGCTTACATATTTCTAAATGCATTATAAGGACATTTTATATCTCTAGAAAATATGTGGAAGTGAGAGCATATAAGTAGATGTACATAACTTGTCAGGACCGTTTTGAAGTTGGAGAATTGGCAGAGGTAAAATAACTTGTCTCAGGTTTCCAAAACCTGAACTCATTTCCTAATTTCCACTCTATGCTCTATTTACTGAATCTTTGATCCATTGATCATTTACCAAGTAACCAAAAAAATCAGAACTATACGTATTATGGAGAGTGGCAGTCTGTTATTCCTCTAATTGCTTAGAAAATAAATCTCTTTTTAAGGATGAGAAAGTAATTCAGTTGCCAAATCCTCTTTTCTTTGCCCATGAGTTAGCCCAGAGCTAACTGCAAAGTAATGTGCGAGGAGGGTAAGACATCTTGAGCATGTTCCTAGGAACATAAACCACTTATGAAATGGTACTTAGTACTTTATTATCAAACAGAAAGGAACTCACAGAAATGAAAGATGCCCCAAACTATAAAGTCTCTGAGTCATCACCAACTCAATAATAATCAACCATGTCATTCAAGGTCTTAGAATCTTGTGTACAAAATGGAAACTTGAATAGAAGTAATGGTTATTTATTAGAAACTTTATATACCAGAAGTAATTATATTACTGTCTTTCACTTTCACAGCCCAGTATGCTTAAAAAAATATTTAAATACTTGGGTTATTCAAGAGATAGAAATGTAATCCCAATTTTTCTACTAACTAATCTTGAGCAAGTCACTTAATCTCTTTGGATCTCAATTTTGACCCCTGTAGAATGGGAATATTAGACCAATCGATGCTAAGATTTCTACCAGGTTCTTTTATTCTATGAGCTTCGTTGACCAACCTCTGGGACTCGGGTTTTCTTCACCATAGGGTGATGATGTTGAACTAGATGACCCCTGAGGCCTCTGGATCAAACACCTTCCAAATAAAGCTAATACTGTGGATTTGATCAAATATTTTTTTTTGGTATATATATAGATGGTTGCAGTAATTTTCATAAATCTAGAAGTGTCCAAACTTCAAGTAAGTTCTAGGAATATATCCCCTCCTTGATGTCAGAGACTGTGTCTTGTTGATCTTTGTGTCACCAGTTGATCTTTGTGTCTGTGGCTTGTACATGGGAGGCTGAAATAAATGTTTGCTTCAAAGTAAAGGTGAACACCTGCTATATGTAAGCCTCAGCAGACTCACTGAGGCAGGCCTTATTTCCCTTTTTTTTACAACCAGAAACTTGATATGCCCGCACAGCTAAAAGGTGACGGAACCCCAACTTGAACCCAGCCCTCAGTGTCTAGTTCAGCAATGCTATCTTTTTCCCTCAAGCCACACTGTTTGCATTTTTGCAAATGGAAACTCTCACTGCCCCACTTTTAAAGCCGAGGAAACTGAGACTCAGAAAAGCTAAATATAAGTTCCTTTCAAAACGAGAATGTAGGCCACACCAGTCCTAGCGATCCCAGATATTTCATTGTCTACTTTGGCTGATCAATCAATTAACTGCATGACTCTTTCATTTTTTGCTGAGTAGATTAGAGTGTTTCACTAAAACCTCAGTCTTGTAATCTTTGCACACGTAGAAGTCTCTAGAATTTGTCAAAATGTTGGCTGTAAAGTCATTTAAAAGATTCTGATTTTAGAATCTATGTACTGGTATCTATTTCTGTTTCAATCATGGGAACTAATCAAATGATTTTAAGAGGGGTTTTTACAAATGTCCCACTATAAAATCTAAATCACAAGGTGACTCTGTCAGACTGTTACACATTCCACAGGAGTTTCTTGATGCCCCAGAGGGAAGTGCCTCCGTGTTATGATAGGATAACAAGGGGCCTCCCCTCCCACACTAGGAAACCCTCTTGACCTCACATTTCCACTATTAGGAAACATGGAAACTCACTGTCAAGAAGGTGGGGGAACACCATAGACACTAAAAGGGCATGCACATCCTTAAAACACTGAATGTGTTTGGGCTGCCACCATTTAAAAACAGCTAGAGGTATGAGTTGTTTTTTTTTTTCAACCCAAAGTAAGCAGCGTTGATTTGCTAACTTAGAATGAAACATTAAAATATGGTCCTAGATACCAAGATAAACTAAACTAAAATTGTCCATAGCTGGTGGGGATTAAGAGCCCCCAGGTTCTCTGTCAAGCGACCTTGGGAAGTCTCTTGACTTCTCAAAGTCTTGGTTTCTTCATTTGTAAGGCATGGACATTAAAAGTGCCTTCCCCAAAGGGTTGCTGTTAGGACTCTCTGGGAAGCCCTTGGTTGGCTATTGCATTTATTCCGCTCCTGTCCACCAGGGGAAAAACTGTGAGTGAAACACTGTTTCCGAAGGACCAATACAATCATCATTCAGTGCAGAAAAACAGCAACTTGCATTGGGGAAAAAAAAAGCATATTCCTTCTTTGTTATCTTTTTAAATTCAGCTCAATTGTAAGCAGGCAGGTTTTAAGGTGTAGATCATTCCTCCTACCAGGAATGTCTACTATGGGGTAAAAGTGTATATACACAGGCAAAGACAAGGTAACTATTGGAGGTCTCCCTTCAGAATCCTAGCAGTACACATTATTTAGTGAGGGACAATGGTCTCTGTGTTTCCCTCTAATGGGACAAGAATCACAGTTACGTCACTGACTTGGTTTTCTTCTCTTCCTGTTGGTATGAGTGTCTAAAGATGTTCTGCTAAAAGAAAACCAAAATTCAAAATGTGTTTTTACCTCAAATTTGCAAGGGAAGTGGGACGTTTGCAGTTTATAAACAAATGGCTCTTTTCTCACAAATGTACTCGAGTCGTTTTACTAAAGAAATACTTAGGTTTTAAAAAATAAAAGATCAAACAATTAGTGACCACCCATAGGCAGAAACGGGGAGACAGGCTTCGGGCAGAAGTCTCCACTACAGGGCCCTCAGGAAGGGGGAAACTGCTTTAGGGAATGCCAAGTCCCTGATGTGCCTTAAATGACTACGTGCCTGTGTCCCGGGGCTGGCCCGGGAGGGCGGGGGGCGGCTGGGGAAAGCCCACTCCCGACCTGCGCGTCCAACGAAAACTGTTACCAATGGGGGAGCCTGGTGTCCTCCAAGTAGATAATTCTGGAAATTGCCGGATGGATTAGAACGCATCTTGCACGCGGGCGCGCCCGGCACCCACCGGGCTGGGCTCGGGCCGACGCGGGGTCCGGGGACGCGGTGCACAGAGCGCCCGGCGCTTCCCAAGCGAGCGCTGGAGAAGTTCCTGCAGATCTAAATCCCGGTGGATAGCCGAGGAGCAGGTGGGCGGAGACGACGGGGGGCGCTCCTCGGCCGAGCCTTTATCACATTAATTCAGATAGGGTTTTTTAGCTGATTTTAGTTTTATTTTTAAAGCGTTGAATTTTACCTCCCCAGAACTGGCGGAATGGTTGAATCGAGCGTGGCCTCGCTGCCCATATGCCATTCAGCTTCTGTCTGTCTTTTTGTTTACACTGGGAATACAATAGAAACTATAGTCCCTCCAATACATCATTTATAAGTGTATTCTACCTCTGAATGTACAGACAGAACTGGCTGTGTGTGAATAAGCTCTGTGAATATTGCCAAGACACTGTGCTTTGTTCAGCATTATTCTTCACAATAGATACCACACTTTGGAAGTAATTTTAAAAAGGGAATCAAAATAGTGGTACTTTTAGCCTTTGTTTCTTTTATACCACACTGCATTCTCTGTCTCTCATTCAGCCGCTCCCATTATACTGACAAATTAAATAAACCACTCCATTGCTAAGAGAGGCTTGGGCAGGCAGGACTTCTCCACTGCAGCCCTGGGAAGTGGAAATAAACATTTATGCGGTTTCTTCCCGCAGTTTCAGTTAACTTTAGTCAAGGATCAAAAAAAAAAAAAAAAATGGGGGGATGGGGGGTTTGCTTCAGCATTTGAGTTGGTCAGCAGCACCCAAGAGCTGGCATCTTCAGCAGTGGCAGGACCAAAGGGCCCAGGTAACCGGCCGCTGCTTTGAGAGCGGCAGTTTCTAGGCGCTGAAAGTTCCTTCCTGCGCAGGGGCCTCTAGGAGCATCAATGGGTAAGTTACAGAAGGCTTTGGTGCACCAGGAACTGGATGTCCAGGGACAGGCTAGGCTGGTGGACACATGCAAAGTTCAGCAGAAGATTTCTCTGGGAGATCCTGGAGTTTCCCCCCTTACAAGCATCTTGTTTTTTCTTCTGCTTTTTTAAAGGCATCATTTATTCAATCATTTGTTGAATTCCTTCCTAAAGAGTGTGTTACTCCAAGGGGAGGAGAGTCTCTCTCTCTCTCTCTCTCTCTCTCTCTCTCTCTCTCTCTCTCTCTCTCTCATCTCTATCTCTATCTCATCTCTATCTCTATCTCTCTGTCTGTATTTTAATCTCTACTTTGACTTTTAAAAGTTTTTGATTTGTGTAGTCACAATCTATTTTCGAGATTCAGAGGGGAATAGAAGAGGAGGAGAAAGAAGAGACCGGTAGAAATTCTTAGGGCACTATTGTTTTGGTCTTTTTAAGGCCCAAAGATGTACTAGAAACAAGAGTGCAAACTTATACATGATGGAAACGTGAGTGCAAACTTATAAATGATGCCCCTCTAACTTTTGGCCTGAAAGCGTTCTTATTTTTTTTAGAAGAAAAAAAGAGTTTCTGTTTTTTGGGCTTTTTGGGTTTTTTTTTTTTGGGGGGGGGGGGGTTTGGAGGGGGATTAGCTCTTTTAAACTAATAACTTACTGTAAAAAGAAAACAGGCACAAATTTACTTTGTAATAGAGTCATAAATAGAATTATTTTGGTTAAAACCTTGGTTTTTAATTACTAGTAAGGTACAAAATGTGGTGATGTATGCTCTTTCTTTAAAAGTAGCTCTGGATTTGCTTGGAGAAATCGTTGTAAATGTAAAAATAATCTTCCAGTGTTTGTCCTCGGACCCCACATTCCCCTTACCCCTTTTGCTCCCACCCCACTTTTAACAAAAGGAGTGGAATTCGTGTAGAAGACGAGCTAAGAGGGTTTGTTGTGAGGGACCTTAGAGGCAGCCCGATTTCCTTATGAAAACAGAACTCCAGTAAATGCCAGTTACAGGAGGTGGCTTTGAAGACTTCAGCCACCAGCTAAGATGACCTCATTTAAAATGCAAGGAGCCTAAGGCATCGAGTGGGAACTCTGTGTTCCAACAGAGACGTCCCCTGGCTTCTAAGTCAGAGAGCACTGCAGGCAAAGGAAAATATTGAGCCAAAGTAGTTTGAACAGAACCATCAGGGTTCATCTTTTATTACTAAAGAAAGACTTGAAAAAGCCCAGGTGAAATTTTCTTCCATTGTCTAGGAAAATTCTCTGTAATTTGCCCCAAGGGAAATCCAACTGCCTTGTGGCTAAGGCACCCCCACCCCCACCTCCCTCTGTCCATCTCTCTCTCTCTAAACGTAAATGTCTCTGGGGTCCCTGGAGAAAGGAGTGGGCTGTGTGGGGGAAGCTGAAGGTCAGGGTTGCCCACTGGGGCCTGACTTTTAAGCTAAAGAGGTTTTTATTTCTCTTGTTGCCATGTCAGGTCTCATTTGGCAGACGTTATGCTAAAGGGGTGGGCCTGCTCCTGACAGGAGGGGGTTAAATGAGATTACAAGCTTTAGAGGTTGTCAGCAGCTACTGCTGCCTGGGGATGTTAAATTGCGATTTAATGGTCAGCTTTATCTGTAGTATCAGTGGAAATCTGCTGTTTTCAGCAACTTAATTGGCACCGTGTTTGCAGGAGTTTTTTTGGTGAGGTAGGAGAGCTGACCAGACTTTAATGCTGAATTATTTAAAGATAAAACTGGCAGAATGTAAGTGGCAATCTGTGGAGTTTTTTGTTTTTCTGGAAACACTGAAAGCGCATGAATGGGCAAGATACCGAATTCTGCTGCAATACACTAAACTTTCTAAAAATAATCATGGAGCCTGATGTAGCACTGTGAGTTTATTTTTAGATGGAATAAACAAAGAGTAACAGTTGTTACCACAACATATGTACAGTGTCTGATTTCCAAGGGGGCAGCGAGAATGTGCACATAAAGAGGCAGGCGGCTGTAAACAAAATAAGTGTGTTTGGGTCTTTTTAAAATTTTAACAGATGGAATCAGAATATGGAGCTGAGTATTCCTGGGGCAAAACACAGATGACTAAGGCAGTCAAACCAGCACCAAACTAACATCAGGGCCAGGGTTGCATATGTATGTGTGTGTGTGTGTGTGTGTGAGCATCATCAGTGACAAACACGCTTTTTGCCTATGTGTGTCAAAGTTTTGTAAGTGAAGGTTGAACCGTGCGGAATTGTCGACATTGGCCGGTTTGACCTACAAACACATCAATTACATGTGGTTCAACCCAGTGTTTAGAATGGACGAGTCATCCAGCTGAGTCGGTGAAGAATTTGGTATTTCTAAGCACATCTACACAGAGAGATGTGGGCCTGGGCGCTCCTTTTTGTTCACCTGCAGGGGAGAAGCCTGCCTGGGAGGCTGAATGTAGACGTGTCTGGATACAGGGCTGTGGCTGTGTGTGAGGGAAAACAAGGGTGTTGTGTTTGGGGGGAGGATGGGGGGGGGGCGAGTGTGGGATAGTTTGAGGAAAAGAAGGAGGAAGAAAGAAAACAGAGAAAGTGTTTTACCGGCAGATATCAGTATTGTCTGTTCCCGAGTTAGGGGTCAGTCCGGAAAGTTCAGGATTAGTAAATTTAATATCCTGTCAAAATTCTCATGATAATGAATCCTGGCCGGCCGGGCTGGCACAGCATCTTCGGCACTGCAGCCGGCGAGATAGCGCAGCTAATTTATGAGCAAGGAATTGTGCTGTGCTGGCACGAGCAGGCTGGGCCGGGGGAGCGCGCGGGGCGGTCCCCACCGCGCTGGGGGACGGCGCCTCGGGATCATCCTCCCGGACGCGAGGGCGCTGGGCTCCCGCTGCCCCTGCCCCGCGGAAGCGGCCCGAGCACACCAAAGGGGGTGACCACACAGACGGAGCCCTCGTTTTCACCAGGAGGATCGGGAAAATGCCTTTGAGAAAGACCTAATACTAAAAGGCTATTTTCTTTGCCTGTCGTGACGCGTCACTATTTCCAATCTAAAAACGAGTGTGGAAATCGGAAGGATGGCCACCAAAGTTTCAGAGCCCCAAGAGAGAACGATGGACTCAGAGGGGTGGAGAAATGGAGTCAGGAATGGGGCGGGGGAAACGCAGCAAGGAAGAAGAAATCGCAGACGTTGTAGCTGCCCTGGTGCGTGGCATGGGCTGGGCAGTTTTTAAGCTGCGAGGGTAATGCAAAATGCACTGCCCCTTAGCAAGTAACAAAAAGAGAGGGAAAGTTCCTGTGCACTTCGTTCAAGGTTCTGCACCTCTCTAAGCAGCTGTCACATCCGTACATTATGGTACATTGAATCTGAATGAGGCTCTCCACATCAAAACCTTGCATCCATTATGATATCATCTCCTGCTCTAAGCTGTAATGCTTATTAATTCTGCACCCATACTCTCCCGGCTTTGGCAAATGTATTCCATCAGCCTAGCATTTAATTTAATTAGTACAGCTGGGCTCTCATTCTCCTTTCTGTGTCAGAGGTATTGTCAGCACGTTCTGCTGTAACACAATTACTGATTGCTTTTAGATAGGCAGAAATATGATTAGGGTATTGGGTGACTGTATCATAAGCCTTATTAGATTCATTTGAAATCTGGAGATAAATAGGAAACTTTTATTTGCAGTGTAATGAGATTATGCTTATTAGGCCAAGGCCTCACAACCTTTTGCAAAGAACATAGTGTATCAGTAGGATTATACTCTGGAACCACACTCTTTGCTCACAGCATCCCAGCCATTGCTCAGCGCCTTGGAGATTTAACTGTTGGGGCACTGTATGCATTTTAAGATTATGGTCACTTTGGTATCCTCCTCTTGATAAAGAACGTGGATATTCGTTTTCCTTCTGAATGTAACCATATCTGATAAAATAAACACATCTTGAAATGGAATTTTATTTATTTTAAAAAATGGTTTGAAAAATCAGTGTGCAGGCTAAAAGGAATTATTCATTTAGATATATTTATTTGCTTTTAAACGTGTTTGAATTTATTAGCTGTAGCTTACAAAGATTAGCATATAATGAATGTCTTAAAAATCCCTAGTGCTCAATCTCTAAAACATACATCGCGGCTGTTATTGTTTCTATAACAGCTAGCAGAATCCCAGAAACATTTATTTCTTCCTTGGCATTTATTTGATAGTCTCAAATTTCAGATATGAAGGAATTCTCATTTACCACTGTAAATCATTTCTAAATATCATAGAACTACCACAAAGGGACTAGCGTAATTTGACTAAATCTACTGAAACAGAAAGGATTTGGGATGACAGTGTATTTAACTGAGCTGAAAGTTGTCAAATACACTTATTAGTTATGAAATACAACACTTTTATATCCAAGGAAAAATATGGTGATTTTCCTGGATATAAAAGTTTTGGAATAATATATAAATTTTTAAATATTATTTATTAGAAAAATCCAAACTATAAAATCTAAATTCACAAAATGCATTCATTTCTTTAAACTATGAATCTTTTCCAATGTCACTCCCCTCCCCCACCCCCTCCATCTCTACCAGATAATTTTGTAACATTATTGGGTTTAAATAAATCTAAGTACATTATTTTCATGAATCCATTTATTTCATAACACAAGACCATATGTACAATGAATGTACTTTGGTGTTAATTTACACAAAACAAGGAGCATTTATTTCTTAGTGAAAAAGTGGTCAAATTTAAGATATGTGCAAACGAAAATCTAAAAAGCAGATTTAGTGAACTGTTGACTCATTCCTGCAAGTTCAATTTGATCATTTCCTGCCAAATCAAATATAAGAAACTCTAGTAGAGACATTTGTTCTTTACCCAAAATGGTCCATGACAAAGATCTTGTGTGGTATTGGCAAGAATTCTTGGTGGCATAATTTGCATCTGGAATTAAAACCAGTGGACTCTGTTCAAGTATTCATGTTCTAGTTCACAATGAATGGAGAAATGAATAAAACCAAGGAATATCAAAAACATCTCAGTGGATTTTTATTTTTCAATGGCAGTAAGGAAAAGTAAACAGTCCTGCTATCCACTGCCAGTTTTGAATGGGATGAGTTGAATGGAAGACAGGATTCTAAAAGCAGAGTATATACATGGCAGGAAATAAGAGCCATGATAGTTGAAAAGGGGATCAGCAGCTAGTCTGAGCCCTTTAAAATCCACCTCAACTTAACCAGCTTTAGCAGAAAACTAGTCTTCATACCCTCCATAAAGTATACTGACCTACTCCTGTTCCTGCCATACAAGCTGTATATGCAAGTGTATTTCTGTTTGTTCCAATGCATTTTTTTATGACAGTTGTACTCGCTGTCATAATTTTGTAATTTAACTATATATTATGTGAGCCACTGAAATATGAGTGCAAAATGAAAAAATTGCTTTTTTATGAAAACTAAATTGGGTATTTTGGGAAAACTAGATAAAAATAAGTTGCCTTTTAAAATGTAGAATTAGGTATGGGTGAGAAAACTGAATTATGGGAGTTGTGGGGAAAATCATTGAAATATAACATTGTCTCACAAGTGGCTTTCATGTATTGTTTCATGTATAAGAAACTTAGAAGAGGTGTTATAGATGGGTGTCATTTATGCCAAAGGAGAACTCTGAAAGTTAATCAGGGACCCTAAACTTAAAGAAAAGGCCTGGGCTAAGTATTATTTAATTTTAGTTAAAATGCTTGAGGTATACATCTGTTTCTTTAAATGGTTCCCTACTCTAGCGTATTTTCTGATTAACCATCCAATTCCCAGTTCCAACACCATAAGCCTAGAGGGCTTCTAAGCTAGTGGAAGCCAGGGAGAAAATGTGAAGAGGTTAGCTGTGCTGTGCCCTCTTGATTGACACTTCTGAGTCTAGGGAATTTTCCTGTGTCCCATAGAGGTTAATGGGAGATTGCCATTGAGCTAGAATAAGCAGGTATGCATAAATAAATGCCCAGTAGAAGCCTAAGTGGAAGAAGGGGAGCTAGATCCTGTCACCATGGTCCTGAGAATGGAGACAAAGAAGGGGACAGGATGGGATGGGATGGGATGGAATGGGATGGAATGGAATGGGACAGGGTGTAATGGGATGGAATGGATGGGATAGGGCAGAATAGAATGAAATGGAAGAAAATTATCAATAGTTGGTGATTTATGACACCCTCAGCTACCTTCTAATCTAGAAAACCCTCAATTATCCATTGCATGTATGGATGCATGCATGTGTTTTCCCTCTGTTTTCCAATCCAATCTCAAAAGTGAAGCCTCCTTAGATAAACAGAAGTGTCCAGATCAGCAGAAACACAATCAATGACTCATTGGTAGGGACTCGGGAAGAACCAAGGCCTGAGTACTAGCTCTTAGTCTATGGCTGTGTCAGTGTCCCTGAGCTCGGTGCCTCATCTGCAAAATGGAAGGACTGGCTCTGATCTCTTCATAGCCTTCCCTGCAATAATGCCACATAGCCATACAGACCTCATGAAAAGAGAATAAATGATCAAGTCTCTTATTTACTTTGATTTCTTCTACTACTTAGAGAGCTTCTGCCTGTGGTGCCAGGGACAAGTTATTTAATTTCTCTGAGTGTGCTTTATGCATTGGTAAAGCAAGGAATTAATAAAAGCTTTTTTGCAGGGGTATTGTTAGGATTAAATAAGACTTTATATAATAGTGCTGAGTGATGTGTATGGTATATAATGATTTATATGATACACATGATTCACATGCCTGCATGTGTACATACATATATACATGCCCACGTATACACAATATCTGTTAAGCTATATACCCTAGCGCGATGCCTAACTCATGGTCAATTTCTTTCCACTTGACATTACTGCTATTGTCTGGCTATTTCTATACTCACTCAGAATAGCTAACTGAAAAGAAAACATTTCTTCAAACTGGTTATTTCTTTCCACATACATCCAAAATAAAATCATTTTATTGTACCATTTTAGTTTTAAATTCATCCAGTTAGGCCAATCCATGTGTATAGCTATAGCATCAGCCTTCCTACATTTTTGTTTTCACCTGCAGAGAAAAGTTTTGAAAAGTAAATAAATAGTAAATAAATATAGGCAGTGGGTGAGAGAAGAAAACATTGTGCTCAAAAATGCTTAATTTCACAAAGAAATTTAAAAGGAGAAATTGCCATGCACTCCAGTTCTTTGGAACCTTCTTAACAGCCCCAACCAAAGCTCACCATGCTTGAAGGAAGTGGCTGGCCCTTGAAACTGCTTGGGAACTTGGTGTGACAGTGACCTGCTTGCTGTTCCAGACTTCTGTTTTATTGTGAAAATGTTTGGCAATTGGTTGTTACTTTTCACCTGAAATAAGATTTCAACCTCAGTCTGTTACCTAGGGGATATCCACTTTGGAAAAGTGCAATACCATTGAAACTTTTTTGCACTTTAAGGCTGGTCTCAGTAGAAAAGAACATTTGGACAGAGGTAGAGACTGGACATCAGTGGTCACATAGAAGCCGCTCACCCAGAGAACTAGCTCACACTTAAGAACTAGGTCAGTGTCGGAACCTTTGAGGTTTCCATTCAGTGTAGACTCCAAGGCAGTGATTCTCCACACTGGCTACTCTTTGGAATCACCAAGACAATCAAGCAGCATCAGATGCTGGGCCCCACCCACCCCACCAAATCGTCATCCCCAGATGTGGAACCCAGGCATGCGTGCAGGGAAGGCTTCTCAGGCGGTGCTAATTGACAGCCAGCGTTGAGACCCTTTCTCTAGATGGCCAAGGACAGGCGAGTTATATATTTCCGTGTTCCGATTCTATCCGACTTGCTCTAGATAATAGATTTAGGGAGTGGGGAGTAAAGTCTATTCATAGCATTTCCTGCCTCTCAGTGAGGGTTGTGCCTGCCCCTCCCAGCAGCTACAGATCAGGCCCACCTGATGCTCCCTGGTCTCCCAACACCTCCTCCCAATCTTACCTTCCTTCACTGGTAGCCCCATTGTCTGAATTTTTCCCAGCCACCTTCCTTCATCAAACCAGCCTAGCCTAAGCCCATTGCCCCAGCGTCACATTAAATTACCTCGTTCCTACTGTGTGCTTAACTGGTGGGCCCTTTTTCCAGGCTCCTGGCTCATATGCTATTTGGCACTTGTGCCAAGAACTTTACATCTCTATTACGTCATAACATTTTTCTGGGGTGCTTGTTAAACATGCAGATCCTCACCCTCCTAGGCTAAGACCTTCTAAATTAAAATCCCTAGGAAATGGGCGGCAAAATATGTATTTTTAAAAAGCACCTCTGTGATTTATAACAATCCAGCAAGTTTGAGAAATGCTGTATTCTCTCAGTTAATTTCCCACCACAACTCTTTGAAAAAATTACTCAATTCTCTTGGTTACTGATAAGGAGACTTGCTTTATAGGGGGAACTGGCCCAAAGTCCCCCAGCTGGTAACTGCGGAAGACATTTTAGACATTGTGCTGCCACTTATAGACTCTGTGGTAGAGTGGATGGAAGAGATCTCGGCAGCGGCAAAGGGGGAGGCTCAGGGCCTCCGCGTACCTTTAGTTCACCCTCATACACACACATACCCCTCATTTTTCAGTCCTGGTGGAGAATAATAACCATTATGCTATTTTCCAGAAGAACGCTCTGAAAGTACTCTCTGACCACAAAGAGTATATCAGCCGTAATGCCCTGGAGGGGTGGGGACAAAGGAAATACTGCATTATGGGGAATGTCCCATTACTGTTACCTGCAGGATCCATGGGTTGTATTGTAAACTCTGAGGCAGACAACATTGCAATGGCTTTCAGAATAGTAAGTGTGCTAAAATTATGCATAAAAAGAAAATGTATCATTAAGCACTAAATACATGTTTACCACTAAATAAAAACAATTTTTATCTCTGGCCTTGTTTTCCAGGCAAAAGTGTGTAAGAAAGATATAATGATAGTCAGGTTTCCTCAAACTAGTGGATTAAATGAAAGTGTAATAATTGTTATATGCTTTTTTGATGTAGATTCAAAGGTAGAATCACAACAGAAGTAATTAGAGTAATTATTAAAGTCTGCATTTAATCCAAAAGCCCCAGGGAATATTACATGTTCATTCAGCTGAGCCTGATACACTTCCTATTAAAAATATACCCTGCCTCGTGAGCCTTCCACCAGTCTGCTCTTCGATGAGCACTGGTTTGGGATAATATCTTCTCCTTGGGTTCATGCCTCTACAGTGATGTCCTCTGTGAGGCTACTTGATGTTACCATCCAAGGAAGCTAAAAATAACAAAAGAAAGCACTGATCCTTCCAGGATTATCTTGCTTGTCATTCATGATACCATGTATTTTCTAGTTTTAAGTCTTAAGGGTAGAATGCTGGGGGCAAAGTATTCTAGGTGAAAGAGACTAGACTCTCCAATGTTCACATTTTCAGATCTGGTAGAGCCAAGTGTTCTTCAAGACTTTGACCCACTAGGATGCAATTTTATAATTATCTTCTAGAACCCAAGCTCACTTCTGGGTGATACTGTCCTGAAAACTACAGGTAGGGAAAAAAAACCAACTGATGCCGCTGACATTGATTTGTTCTTAGCTTGTTGAATTTTTCATCATTTTATATTAACCTACAGATTTCAGTAAAGAGAGTAATTGTTTTCTCCATCTTGGATTAAAAAGAATGATGGAGTAAGTTCTTAATCATCTGTATATATTAAAATATGCCACATGAAGTCATGAGTATTCAGATTACAACTTGTGCTTATAGTACTACTGGTTTTTATTTAAATGGGAAAGAAACTGATTAAATAGCAGGTCAAATTGGATAATTTGGGAGTTCAGCCAGTTCATTCCTTCATTTCATTAAACTATCTATGTAGAAATTATACGAATGTAGGAATTATATTCTAATTGAAGAAAAAAAATCAAGTATATATTTACCAGTGCAAAATAGTTTGTGCCGCATTAGTGTTTCAACCTTCATCTGTTTGTGTTCCACCACCAAGTCAGAAATTCCAGTTCTGCCATTTCCAGGCTCTGGGCTTTTAAACACATTACCTAACTTCCCTACACCTTCTTTTTCTCATCTGTAAAATGGGAGTGAAAATAGCACCTTTGTCTCAGAGTTGTAGTGAGGAATAAATGAGATCATGCATGTAATGAGGCCATGTAACACAGGGCCTAGAACATAGCAAACTTAAATTTTCAATAAATGCTAGCCATTGCTGTTTTTGAAGCACCTGTATCAATGGTCACCTAGTCCCTGCTCTAGACAAACGTTAGGCAAAAGGACTGTCAGAAGACAGGCATTCTTTCACTGCTTAAAAGAAGGAACGCCTCCTGGGACTGAATTAAGGAAAAGGTTTAAAAGAAATTATATCATTTCTTTCCAATCTTGGATTGCAGTGTTCTTGTTGTTACCCACTCCGGTAATTCAGCCCAAGCTTCATGACCAGGAAACTTGCTAGAAACCCAAACCCAGTCTTCCAGAGCAGTTCTTTGCAGACCAATTGCAGCTGCATTGAAACTGTGGTGTACCCCAGAATGTACCCTGGGACTTCCTTGTGCTGGTTCTCACTATAATCTTTTGGTTCCCAAAGGGGAGCATCAAACCCAATGTCAGTTGTTGGAGGAGAGTTCGTGTGGAGGAGCCATAGGGGCTGAGAACGGTGAGCTGGAACAAGGTCAGGGGTCACAGAGAGAGGCTGACACCTGGATGGTCACTGAGACGTACTGTCAAAAAGTTTTGAAAAAATAGTCATTGTAATCAAAGCAAGGTTCAGAGAACAGAGCTTAGGCCTTCCAACTCTTCTCCTTACAAGCTGTTCAGTTTAGGCAGTTGCTCTAGGTATCCTCAATGTGAATCTTTCAAATTTAAAAGGAAAGTTCAGATTCTGTAACCTAATGAGCCCTGAACTTGTCTTATGGGAGTCAAGTTGGGCAATTCAGGTTTACATCGCAGCTAGCAGTACAACAGATATTTTCTGTCCTTCATATCAAAACCACAGGAAAACTACAACACGTAGATCTTTATCCAGTGCCCTGAATTCACTGACCCTGCAAAAGCATTCGAAATCACGAATAGACCTAGGTTCTGGCAGCTCCCAAAAGCCACGTTGGTGGCCCCACATTAATAAACTCTGTGATTAGTTGTGTTCCAGTTAAGGGACCCTAGATAACCCATTCCTGTATCAGGTGCCTAGCGATAGTGGGTTCACGGAGCAGTCATCTCTGAAGCTGAAATGTGCCCACAGCAAGCATGGCTTCCAGCTCCTTAAGCACTTCTACCTTCACCGCCTATGTACACCTCTGCACGCTAATAAATGGCAAGGGGAAAAATCACTACCAGAAAGACTGTGGGAAGGAATATATGCATTGACATCATATTCATAGCAGTTACCTTAACCACCACGTGCAAAAAGTGACCGGCAGTGCAGTACCCAGGATACTTTAATGTGCAATTGAACAATTGTGCAGTGCAATTTTTTAATGTGGCAAAACTGTACAATTCTGAGAAACAAAAGTAAAGTGTTCCCACCTGGGGTGCATGATTTTAAAAAAGGGCCATATGACTCTTTGGGGGAGAAATTGTGGTCAATTGTGGGTCTGAGTGGCAAAACCACTTAAAAGACTGACTGTCCAAATTTGACTTTACATGCTGCGTGTCCAAGGTTTGTGTGGGCCCAGTGTGGAAAGACTGCCTCCAGATCAAATGTCTATCCTTCCAGCATTATCTTGCAGTATAAATGAATGAATCAATCAGCAAACATTTACTGAACACCTAGGAGATGGAGGTGTGAGGGGGGAAAAAGCATAAAAACAGTTACTGCCTGAAGAAAATAATAACCTAGTGGGGAGTTGGGACACATAGATATTTTTAAAAATTTAAGTATATAAGGCTGTGGCCCATGAGGACCAAGTCACTAGGAACCAACACTCATAGACTGAAGAAATAGCCATCAATTTGTCCGACATTTCCACATTCAGGCCCCGTAAGGCTCTGTGAGTCTACAAAGGTAATTCTTTTTGTTTCTGTGAGAAGATAAACAACCGTTTAGACACGAGTCCTTAGTGAAGAAATGAGGCCTTCTTTATTGTGTGTACAAGGCACTCATCTCAAACTCTTCATCAGAGAATTACCATTTTTAGGTCATTACAAATAGGGTCTGAATTCAGGCCTTTGACCTAATAATTAAAAGCCATGCACAACACCATTTTAGGAAAAGCATGAAAAAACCAATGGAAATAGATCAATGGTCAATAAATCTTATGCCCACCACCAATATGGCATTGCCATAAGTTCAGACACCATTTTGAAAACAAAATACTTTACAGAATTTTAGATTTACAAAATAAAGTGCAGTGATTTAGTTTAACTAAGACTTTGAACTTAAGGAATATTTAAAGAAAAACATTATATGGTAGATGTTGGTCACATTTCCTATCTCATCCTAAACCTGCTAGACCTCAAAAATACTGGTGAAATTTCACTTACTCCCAGTGTGTGTTGTCCTTCAGATGTGTGGTGCCAGGTAACCTACCCCTTGTTCTGCTGGAGTTGTTGGGGTGACCCCAGAGTAGCTGAAGAACACTTACAATGAACTCCCCCTCAACATATTCCATCAGCTACAGGGATTTTTTAAATTAAATAGCATGCTTTCAAAATGCAAATACCTAATTTCATCAGTCATCCAGACTTCAATAAAATGTATGATAATGGGAATGTAGGTAAAACCCAATTGGCTCTCATCCCCCGTCCAGCTACTATTCTCAAACTGGGTAGAGAGTGAGCATGTGGAATGGGGTGCAAGGCTGGACAGAAAAATGGCAGGCAGCCCTATTTCCTGAAGCAGGGATGTAGAGGGGAGTGGTTCTCACTCCTCTCCCAGCAACATCCTCCCATCTCCCCAGGTTATGCCTAGAAAACAGGTGCCAGTTTACCCAGAGATTCCAGAAACCTCCGCCTCTGTCCTGGAAGCCATAGAACCCAGAATTGTCTTCATATATACTTAAAGCAGAGCTGACAGTTATCACCAGGCTCGCTTGTCATGTGGGCTGGCTCAGGCCATTTCATGAATCTCACAATAATTTAATTTTTATTCAAGTGAATTTTTTGACTTGAGAATTTGATTGCTTTCCACTTGGCAGAGAATGTTCAGCTGAGGAGATGGAAACTTCTATGGGAGCAATGGGAATTTTGGATGAAGTACAACCCCCGAGCCCCACCCTGTGTGGGCACGGCATGGACGAGGGGAGGCTTTGGGCAACCAGGTGATAGGCCTTGGGTCGCGGAGGAAGTGGACCCTTCAGGAGGTCAGGTCAGAGGAGTAGCCGAGAAAATGGTATGGGAGAGGGTGTGGAGAAAGACGGAGAGGCTACGAGAAAGAAGCCCCCAGAGCCCGGAAGGTGAAGGAGGCAGGAAGGAGTCGGTGCCAGGCCTGCCTTCTGCTCAGTACTCTTCCAGTTTCCAGGCCCACTTACGTCTTCACAGTAACCAGAACCCACCCCAACCTTTTCTTAAAAGGGCCTGAGGGAATCTCTGCTACTTACCTCAGTCAAGCTTTTATCCCACATTGCTTTTTAAAATCCTGTGGAAATATTCTTTAAGTGAAAAATCCTTTCATAATATAAATACACATGATGTCCTAATTCAGGCACTTTTCAAAGACTTTTTTTTTTCAGCCACAGAACGTTCCAATCAAACAAGATCTTACTTGGAAGCCCAAAATGCAAGGCAGAACAAACTCTTCAAAATCCAGTTGAGGGCTCAGAGGCCAGCCCAGTCACTTCCCCACCTGCCCAGCCCCAAAGAGTCTCTGGGAAGCCCCTAATCTGCATTGAGCCAAAACTTTGATTCATCCAGTGGTCCCAAAGTGGAGGGAGCACGTTGAAAGAATCTCGACATTCCTCCCTGTAAGGGTGGAGTCACAGAATGTATGGAGGCAAGGCAGAAATTCTCAGGATTTGCCAAATGCTGGGGAAGCCCAAGGCAGGAGTCAGACTTCGGGGTTAAGAAATTGACATGACAATCTGAGAGTGCTGTGAAAACTCTTTCGGATTTCCCTGGCCGATATTATTATGAATTTAGTTGATCTTACACTCTTTCATTATTAGAAACTCAGGATTCACCAGGATTTTTTGCCCATAGAAAATATGTTTCTTATTTTCTGTCAGTCAGCCAGGAAATAAGCTATGCTTTGAAAATGGTGTCCCATACTACAGAATTCTTCCATTCCTTATAATCAGTATTCTCATTCATGCAAATGCTTCATTACACTCTTTCACGTTGAATACAGCCCCAAATTAAGTAAGATGGAAGAAACATTCCCCACGGAAGGGCATGGCCCTGTGCTCATCTCAGTGCTCCCTGTCATAATATTCTTACGTCCTTCGTCTCTGTGGGGCTGCGCCATTCTCCCATCACCCAGGCTGTGAACTTACAGTATCTCTGACTCACTCGTCATCTTCAAGGCTGCGTCCAGGCTCTGTCTCTTCTGAGCCATCTTGCATGCCCCTGGCAAATTACTTTTCCTAAATCATTGCTTTCATAGCGTCAACTCCGTCTGCACAAAACTTCAAGGGCTCCGTATTGCCTATGGAATAAAGTCCAAACTTCTTCCATGGCCCTAAACAATCTGGACCGTTTTCTCCATAAGTATTCTCCTCGGCTTCTCTGAAACAACTGGCGTTTCTGACGCCTCTCCCTCTTTAAGCTTTCTCTGACCTTGGCTTTAGTGATGCCCTGGGAACGTTCCACTTCTAAATGATGTTTCTCTGTTACTAGCTCTCCTTTTATTCCTCTTTAAATGTGGAGGAGAGGGGCTTCTTAATTATTGGTCTTGGACCCACTTCCAACCTTGATGCCAAATTCAAGAACTACTTTACAATGATTTGCTGGTTATTTCCACATTCATGTTCAACCATCACCTTAAATGGAACATGTCTCAACCAAATTCACTATGTCCTCATGACCAATTTCTTATCCCAATGTTCCAACTGCTATTAATGGAATCCAGCTGCTACGTTCTCTCATCACCCCTGGCTGGAACTTTGAAGATGAAGCCTACTTCTCGCCTTGCATCTCAGAGCCTGCCCTCCTTTTCCATTCTGAATACCTCAAACCTTTGAGCTTTCCCCTGATCAAAGATCAATTAAATAATGTACTTTATATCCTCTGATTCTGTATTTCATTTTCCCATGCTTTCTGCACTCATCCTTTCCTCATCTCCTGATGGAAATTATGTCTTTCTAGCTCTGCTTTTAGAAATCAAAAAGCCAACTAAGGGGAGCAGGTGTAGTTCTGTGGTTGAGCACCTGCCTCTCACATATGGGGTCCCGGGTTCAGTCCTGGTACCTCCTAAAAAAAAAAAAAAGTCAACTAAGGCCCTGCTTCCTGTAAGAAGTCTTCTTAGTCTGCTCCACGCTTAGTGCTTGTCTCTCAATAGAATTCCTGTAACATGGCATGTCTGCATCACTTATTTAGCTCACATCCTATTGCTTTGATTTATAGTGACTTCTTCCTGTAGATGTGTCTTATCACTGAGCTCTATTGTAAGCTCCTTGAGAGGAGTGACCATATCTAGCAAGTCTGCATCTTGGAGCACCAAGCACTGTGACCTACCTGTATTTAGGAGGTATCTGGTACATATTTGCTGACGTTGGTGATGGTTATAATGACAGCATAGATGGAATATTGGTGGAAAAAGGGTATATTTGACAAATTATATTTCCTAGGCTCTCTCTTCTTCTAAGTCACCTTGTCTCTACCCAAAAACGATTGCACCTTGAATGGGAGGAAAAGCATGTGCAGTCAGTTTCACTCTAACAATTGTTTTGAAAACATGAATTTGTCCCAGTGCAATTGATATATTGAACATAAGGTAAGTTTTGTGTTTGCTTATGCTTGATCTACTCTGCAAGAAATATTAGGTGCATGCAAGCAGTCAGTGAACACAAAACAATGCATCCAGCTGAATGCACAAAATGCACACATCTCAAACACCTACAAGCTAACAGTTCATCTTGTGTTGTCAGCTACACTCATCCACAGCTGGTGTTACAACTTCCCTTCTGATTTCAGACACCCTCCTTCCACCACTTCACAATGAATCACAAACTGCAACCGTCCAACGTCTACTTCTACAAGCAAACGTCAGGGCTTTTTCAAGTGAAATGGCATATTTATTGCAGCATGCCTTAACCATTTAACCTAAAAAACTGTGCTAATATTTTAAATCCCTATATTTTTTAATGTGTCATTGAAGTTTTAATTGTTGTGTCCCTAACCCATTTTTCCCTTAAAGTTCTGTGATTTTTATTGCACAATTTTGCACAGCACCATGATTTTTAAGAGCATATTATGTCACATTATAGCATTTGGAGTAAGCTAGTTCTGGGTTCAAATCATCACTTTACACATTTGGAAAATGGGAATAATAATGTTTGTCTTGTTGGAATATTGTGAAAATTAAATCATATGACATATTAAGTCCCTAACACACTGTCTGATATATTGTAGGCATTTTATGGATTTTCCAGGTTCATATGATGTAATTCAATAAGTCCTATTCCAAAAGGAGCATCCTACCTTCATAGGATTCTGTCTGTTGAACAAAGTTTGGGAATGCCATCTGGAATGGAGGCTGTCTCAAGTGGGAAAGATGCAGGAAGGCTTAAACCTTGTGAGGCTTACAATTGCAAAAGGAAAACTGAATTTTCTCTTGTATTTTTTAGTTTATATATACCTTTGAGGTCTGCTTAGAAGTCTAGTTATACAGCAAATGCATTGTTCTAGGATGAACTAAATTCCTGCTGATCATTCTTTAAATATTAAGAAATAGCCTAATAAAAATTGATTGAATAAATTCCAAACCTAATCCTTCAGGGGACTAATTGGTGTTACACTCTCATCAAGCTTGTCACAGATTTTTCTTTTTATTAATTTATTCAACTCTTTGTTCACTTATTCATTCAACACATACTTGTGTCTGTTTCTGTGACAGGCACAAGGTAAAAATTAAGGATACACAGATTAATATTTGCAACTTATTTTCAAGAATGTGCACTATAATTAGAAGAGAAGAGAGAGATTTGTCAATGACAATAATATAAGATTACAATGTATGGGTGCCATAAGAGACAGAGAAATTGCTATGGGGCTCTGAAGAAGGGGAGACCACTCTTGGGTGGTGGGGTCAAGGAAGCAGCAGGGAAAGCTTTGTTGCTAAGATGACATTTGATATGGGCCTTGAATGATGCATATGACATGAAGAGTTCATGTGTGTTCCAGCGATTACTTTGAATTGTCTTCTTAGATTATTATTAGAACCATACTTTTAAAAGAAGACAGTCTTATAAATACAAGTTTTATCCCCAAAATGTTCTTTTTCACCTTTTCTCCTTTATCTTATTGAGTTCAAAAAGATTTATATAAAACCACTAGGTAAAAACTTTCCCTCCGATCGACATACTCTCATATGATTCTCAACAGAGCAGCAAGATTCTTCTCATTTCCCCCTCATTTACTTTCAAATTTTTCACCTTTGTCAATTAACAGCAGATCGTAACTGTACATGAAAGAAATTTCAGTGCCTTTTAATTTCAATTCCAGTTGATTTGACATCCAAGTTTATACTGCTATTTTGTAGCACCAGCAACAGGGGCAATTTAAATTCAGGAAATTTCATCCATAGGTGCCACATTTGCATTTCATGAGTAGTTTGTAGTGAATAGAGTTTATACATTCCCTCTTGAGTGAAAGCAGCAGCGGCAGTGGCAGCACTGAAGTAGCTCGTAAGGATGCCCAGGCCACCTCATAGCAACCACTAGGTTTCCAGGGACAAATAGCTCCTTCCGACCCTACGCAGCTAGATGTGAACATCAAAACATGCCTTGTACAAGACCTCTAATACCCATTAGTGTTAGGAACTGTTACCGCAATCATGAGTGGCAGGGCCCTAATTATTAAGGTAATTAGAAGTTATAACACTGGCAATATTAAAGGGAGAACTTCTAGAGCCCATTAACAATGTTACTTTAAGTGATCTGGCTGTGAACTGTTCAAATCTCTAATTACATTATACGTCTGTCTTAAAGGGTGATGCAATTAAGTGATGGGAGAGGGAATTAATGTATAGTGACTACTGTGTAACACTTGTAAGTACTATTTTCACAGGAACTGGCTTCAGTAATGTCATTTCGTTTTCTTCCACTTAATTGTATACAGTATGTAGCTTAAAAAATCCTGACCTCAACATGTATATATATATGCATTTTATGCACCAATATTTTTTGTTCTTTCTCTCCCCTATTTAATTTTTTTCTTTATATTTATAGCACATTCACCGAAATATGGTTAAAGATAGAACCAAGATATCTTTTGCTTAGGCTTAAAATAGAGATTCTATTTTGGGGTACATATAAACATTTAAACATTACACCTCTCCATCTATAGGATATTATCTATAGGATAATTTGTTCTAGTGACCCAAGTGATAAACTGGATATTGCACATATAATTATCATTATCTCTTGGTTTTCTAGAGCAATTTATCATGAACTCCAACTTGCTTTTTATTTAAAACCTAATAAGATTTACTTATTATCACAAACCATCTTTGATCACAATGTCTAAATGAGGTAGATTTTAGAAATTAGACTTCCAGAAAGGGCAATATTTCAAGTTGCTTTCATTGAGAGTTTTGCTCTTTATTTTACATGTCATCTTTCATTTGAAAATCATCTGCTAAATTATTATACCACATATTTATGAATATTGAAAATGACATTTTCTTCATTTAAAATTAGTTATCTTCCTATGCCATTCTTACTGGATTGAAGCTAATGCTGCAATTTCTATTTCTTCTTGAAATCAATAATTCCTTTTCATCCTGCTCTACTCTTGGGCTCTGGCTTTATGTTTATTTCCTCTTGTTTCTAGTGTTGAGGAGCAAAGTGAACATTCAGTAAGAGCACCCCTCCTCTTTTTTCTCCACTTATATTTGTAGATGGACAAACAGCCTTACAGGGCCTCTCCCACTCCTTTTCATTTCTACCTAATGCAATAATAGCCTCTCTAATAATTCCTGGGAATTGATGCCAGATCCTCAAGTCAATCATTAAGTGTGTTCAAGATCTGTAGAGAGATACAAGAAAAAAAGAAATGTTGAAACTTCCTCTGGTACCTTGTTAAAATTCACGCTGAAGGAATGATAAATGTGGAACTCTATTCCTGCTTACTAATGTCACTTCCTTGATGAATAATTGAGTTTCATGGCACAGGTGGAAGCACCTGGAAATAATAAGTAGATAGGAAAGTGAATAAAGGCATGATGGAGGGAATTTCAAGGCACTGGTGTTCAAGGATTTAATAATAGAAAAGAGAGGATTATACCTGCATTCAGTATTCCAAGCAAGACCAATTCTCCCAAGGTCTTTTCATCTCCCTCCCAACTTTGAAAAAGTGGGAATTCTGACTATCTTCTCTCGCTGTGACCATGGTTACGTATGGAAAGAAATAAACACGGAAAGGATTAACATCTTTGCTATTTACCTTTGTACCATCAACAACTAATAAAACTCCCAGCACTTTTGTAAGCACTCACTCAATGTTGAATGCATAAATGAATGAAAACTAAGCCCTTTATTACGTTATTTCACCTATTTCTCACATCAATCCTTAAATACAGGTATTGTATCCCAATTTAGGGATGTCTAAACTGAGTCAAAGATATTCAGTAATTGGCCCAAAGTTCACACAGCTAACAATTCCAGATTTCAAATTCATGTCTTTCTGTTTCTATACCCAGTGCTTTTGCCAAGGCCATTGGAAATATCTAAGAGACTGAAAAATTAATTTAAATTTTAGATATTATCCTCTATTATGCATTTGTTGAGTTTTCTTTTTAAAGTGAAGGTTGAAAATTTGTAAAATATGAACATCAGCTAATTTGGATTTTGAAATCAGCTGTCACCAAAAATATATAGGACTAAATAAACAAAAATTAAAATTTCTTCCATTCTTACCCCATATGGTTTGTAGGCTATGGAATCCATTCCCAGATATTCTTTCAAGAGTGGCATTCATCTAAATGAGAAGGTGTTCATAACCACACACACACACACACACACACACACACACACACTAGTGGAAGATCACTGGGTTTGTCCTCGGAGAACAAAAGCTAAAGAACCCTGCTCTGATCCCACCAGCACCTAAACGACCTAGTGAACTGTGTAAATTAACTCTACACATTTGCATTCTTTGGCTTCAGCAGGAGGGAACATCTTCGTACCTTTCCTCCACAGTGTCAATGATTTTACACAGAAAGGAAAGTAATGTAATAGTTAGCAGTTCTTTATCAAGGACACACCTTTACAAACAAATTCAAGCAGGCCTAATAAGTAACAGCTGGCCTTTATTTGTGGCACACGTGGAAGCCTGTCCAAATGCTGACCCTAACACTCTGAGTCTCTGTGTCTCAGGCTGGCCTGTGGCCCCTGTTTGAAAAAACAGGACAATTTGCTAAATAATTTTCATTTTCAAGGGCATTGCGACTTAGATGTAAAAGCTTAGATTTTTACATTCCCCAGTGGTTAAAAGCATATTGGCGATATGTTTTCTGATAAATTTTAACCTCTGTTTGCTTTAGACGTCTCAGGATAAGATTATTGAGTCATTTTTTAATCACTGTGAAACATCAGAGAATTAACGTGGAACACGTGGGAAGACCTTGGTGAAAAAGGAAATTCTATGAAGTGTAAAGAATTTTTTAGCTAAAATTAGTGAGATTATTAACATTTGAAAATTATGAACTCAGCAGGAACACTAAAACATTTTCATTTTTAATTCAGTCTATCAGAAATATACCCTGAAAACATGTGCAGAACTCAGGAACTGTACAATGAGTAGAATTCAAATTTAATGAAGGCATTTATGCCCTAAGAAGATTTTCTAAACTTTTTCTATTGTTTTTTTTCCTTTCTTGTTAAAAAGTACTAAGTTCAAATTTGACTATTACAAAAGTAAAAGTCTTGCAGAATTGTACACTTCTGTAATCATCTAAAATTGTGTGAAACCAAATGCATCTGTTTATGAGCGTAGGTATCTATATATGAGTATGCTTGTGTCCACAATGGAATATATTCATGATGGAATCATAATTTAATTCAAGAAGTTGAACCTTCAGCCCCAACAAATAGCTTGTTGGGGTGTAGCAGGTGTAGGTTACTTTCTGTTTTGTTAAGATTTGAGAGTTCCAAGAATCTCATTGTTTCAAAGAGCCAGTGTACATAGAGGCAAATCTTGCTTTTTCCTGTAAAATGAAGTCAATATAGAGTGTAGATAACTGAAAATCAGGAATAATTTACTTAGCTGGGATCAGGAAATTGTCCAGAGACCATAAGCCAGTTCTAGAAACCCAATACCTGTACAAAGAAAGGGTAAGAGAGAGATTCCTTTTTTCCATAAAGTCTTTTCTTTTCCAATTCCTTAATCTCAAGTAAAGGAGCCAGGACTTCCCAGGGATATCACATCTACATATCACCAAGAATTAATTTCTGTACTTGATATTTTTAAATGTCAACAGCTTCCACTCTAATTTTAATAAAATATTATTATAAGCTTTCATTAAAATTAGTTTTAATTTTACACACACCCCTATGCCATGAGCACTCTCTGGCTGATGTTCTTGGTGGCCAATCTAAGATTAAACCTGAGTTGAGAATTATCCTGATGGTTATTTTATGACATAACAAAATACATTGTACTTTAAACCTTTTCTGAGCTGAACATTAGGGAAATTGAAGTTCCCCATTAACTTGATTTCTTCACCAGCCTCAATATCAAAAAAGTAAAAAAGCACTTCATCCACCTTAAGTTTGTATGGCCATAGTTCAATAGTTTATGGGTAACAGTTCTTAAATGTTTTGGTCTCTAGGCCACAGTACACTCTTAAAACATATGGAGGGGGGCGGATTTGGCTCTAATGGTTGGGCATCCATCTGCCATATGGAGAGACCTGAGTTCAATCCCCAGGACCTCCCGGTAAAATAAAAAAATATATATATATAGAAGGCGCACGTGCTGCCAGGCCCCATGAGTGGGCGTGCCAGGCCCCGCCGAGCCAAGCAGCAAGATGATGACATAACAGGAGAGAGACACAGGGGAGAGCCAAGACGAGACGCATCGAAAAACCAGGATTGAGGTGGTGCAGGTGGCAGAACGCCTCTCTTCCCACATCAGATGTCCCCAAGATCGAATCCCAGTGAAGACTGGAGGAGAAGGATGAGAAGAAAGGGCAGGAAACAGACACAGAGAGCTGCCCAGTGAATGGACACAAAACAGCAAAATTGGGGGTAGGGGAGGTTAAAATGGATAAATAAATAAATCTTTAAAAACAACAACAACAAAAAAAAACATATTGAGGACTGTGACAGCTTGAAGTTCTTTTATTAATCCCCAAAAAAGAAAAGGATTATGTTTTTGAACTAATCCATTCTTGTGGCTATAGGGCCTTTTGACTGGTCTGCGTCGGAGAGGCATGAGCCCTCTTGCTGGGTCTGATATAAACTGAGACACAGAAAGAAAGGAAGCTGTCATATTTGATCCAGCCATGTGTGAGAGAGGATTCCAGGTTTGCCTACAGCTACAGAAAGGCAGAGAAGCCCCAAGAGACTGAGAGAGGAGGCCCGGAAAGAGACAAGCCCTATGCCTGGCTGCCCACAGCTGAGTTCCAGGAGACGGCAGATTCTGGAGGAGGAAGGCTGAGACCTCAGCAGAGATCACCCGCCATCTTGCTGCATCACATGGCAACATGCCAGGATTATCAGTAGCTGACTTTGCTGAGAAAGCAGCTCTGAAAGTGTCTTTATCCGAACATTTCACAACCTCAGAACTTTACGTTTTTACCCTAAATAAAATTCCCATTTATAAAAGTCAACCCATTTCTGGTACTTTGCACAGCAGCTCTGTGGCAAGGACCCAAAGAGCTTTTGTTTGTGTGGGTTATATCTGTAAATATTTATCATATTAAAAAGTAAAACTGATAAATTTTTAAAATAGCAACTCATTGTCAATGTATTTTTTTACTTAAAAGATAACTAGGTTTTTCTAGAAAAAAAGAGAAATTTCATGAGAAGAGTGACATTATTTTAAGACTGGTTTAATAGAAGACAGCTGTATTCTCATATCTGCTTCTGTAGCCAATCTGTTTCCCTGTTATTTTGGTTGAAGTGGATGAAGAAAATTGGGTCTTATTCAGATATGTAGCTGAAAAAGGAGTGTTTTAGTAGCCCTTTATACTGTGGATAATAATTGTGAATATGCCTTTTTAATACTACACCAAAATGTGACAAGTGTTAGTGTCTTAAAGATTAAGTGTAAAATCTTTGAATATCATTCACTATCAATGAACATTGTGTGCTCTTACATTTAATCCATTAGTCTATCTTGCAGTTTGAATTAATCTTTTACCCACTTATGATTTTGTAACATCATACAGTGGTCATTTGGAAAATATTGGTTCACTGAGCTATGTGGCTGACAAAATTGATTACACAATATCCAAAAATTTCATTCATTAATATGATCACCATATCATTTTTAAAATCTTCAAAGTATAGGGAAGCTGCTAAGGTCACAGAGGCAGATGCAAGTTTCCAGAAATTCTAATTTCCACTGAAAAATCAAATGTTATCATTGGCAACAAATACTGCCAGTTGTTTTCCTTGAAGTGACAGGCCACTTTATTTTCAAGAAAAGTTCTGCCAAGTGCCCAAGTCTCAATATCTATAGTTTGTCTGTCAGATGTTCTTTCATGTAAAGATGACGCTCCATGGGGGAAAACACTAGATAATTTAGTTCATAACTCAATCTCCCAAGTGCTTTCCTTGAGTCAATCATTATACCTCAGTGTATGTACTTCTCATTTCATCACACAGGATATTAAAATGACGTGCTTTGCTCAGGGGTTAAAAATTAATAATATTAATCATTTTTATTGCATCATCAAATCCATTCTTAATTAAAGCTTGCATTATTATGTTGGTGGTGGTAGTGGATTTTTTTTTTTTTACTGTGACCATGTGGCAGTGAATACAGTGACTACTAGTATAGTTTGGTGCCACTGCTTTGACTTGATTTGGCACCAGCAGTTTACTCACCATTTTTTTGCACTGTCAGTAAAACGTTAACACAGTGAAAAGGGCAAATTATGTCTTGGCATTATTAGGAAAATAATTTTGATCTTAGGGCCACCTGTAAAGGTTTTGGGGGCCCCAAGTTGCCTGTGTGCCACATTGAGAACCACTGGGATGATGGGTAACTGTAGAAAAAACAAACAAACAACAGTTGCCTTACTAAAAATCTATCACAACTCCAGGAAGAAGTAATAAAAATAACTCAAGCACAGGTCCTAATGATAGCTATTGGAATGACTAAAATGTATAATATACTTTGAGATCTTTGCCTAGAAAGAACTAGTATATTAATTTATAATGGGCTAAAAGAACATCGGAAATTTGAAAGACTACCAAATTGCAAGTCAAAACAGAATGAGAAGACAGTTTTGGGGTGGCGTCAACATGATGACTAAGACTTCCCCTGAAAAAACCTCCCCAGAGATCCGTGCATAAAATGACTTGCTTAGAACTCTGGAAGATAGCAGAGACTGGAAAAGGCCTCCACAAACACTAAATCAAAGAAAAAGAAAAATATCAGGTAGGAAATTTCCATTCCAGACCTGCCAGTCCACTTCCCTCACTCTCAATTCATCATCTTGGGAGTTGCTCAGAGGCAGGGGCCTGGGTCCCTCCAACCAAGGCCAGAGACTATAAAGCCATTCACAGGAGCAAGTTAGAACTGTATGCATATCCCAAGCACAGGGACCCAAGTCCACAGAGACCTAGGGCAGAACACAAGCTGCTGAGGAGTGCTGTATACAAAAGGGTCCCAGGGGGGAAGACCATGGTAGAATGGGGGCTGGTAGTGGTGCCCTCACTCAATCCAGTTTCTGTTGGCTGGAAGACCTAAACCTAAAATGGACTTTTCTGGAGTGGCTCACCTTTATGGATTGACCCGGGGTGGGATATCCTAAAGGGGAAGAAAGCAGAGGCAGAAAAGCCTCACAGAGAAAAACAAGTGAGGTAGGGGCATTTAAACTGAACTGCTGTAAGACATGAAGGTCACAGAACTAAAAAGTATAAAGAAAATGGGGCGCTGAGAGAGGGAGAGAATTTAAACAAATCATAGGAGTTAGGGACAAAATTCTGCACAAAAACAAAAAGAACAGATTGAGATTCCCAGAGAAGGAACAGAGGAAAGGAAATTTTCTTCTGGAGGTGAAGCAATTACACAAAAACTATAATATTAAAAATTGTACCGCATATCCAGGGCCAGAATCAGATGAAGAAGAACTGAGAAAATCTGATCAGTTAAACAAGGGCAAAGAAGTGTCAAAGAAGCGACTTAACACGAGTGTCAAAGAAGATGCTAAACACAAAGCCAATCAACAATAAAAACCTTAGACAAGACAGAGAAACTGACCTTCAGAGTTAACTCATCAAGATAACCAGATGCCTTAGATCAGCAAAAAATTACAAGCCATACTAAAAAACAGGAAGATATGGCTAAGTCAAGCAAACAAAATAAAACTTCAGAAGAGAAACAGAAGTGGAACAACTAATTAAAGAAGTTCAAACAAATATCCTAAGTCAAGTCAATGAGTTGAAGGAAAATGTGCATAAAGAGATAGAAGATATTAAGAAGACAATGTGTGAGCATAAGGAAGAATTTGAAAGTATAAAAAGAAACATAATAGACATTATAGAGATGAAAGGTACAATAGTAGAGATTAAAATACGTAAGAGGCATACAACAGCAGATTTAAACAGGCGGAAGAAAGGATCAGCAAACTAGAAGACAGGACAGTCAAAATCATACAGTCAGAAAACAGACAGAGAAAAGAAATTGAACATTGTCTCAGGGATTTGAGTGACAGCATGAAGCATACAAATATACATGTCATGGGTGTCCCAGAAGGAGAAGAGAAGGGAAAAGGGGGAGAAAGAATATTTGAAAAAATATAAGGGCCCCAAATTTCCCAATTCCTATGAAAGACATAAATATACAGGTCCAAGAAGTACAATATACTCCAAACAGAATAAATCCTAATAGACTTGCTCAGAAACATATACTAATCAGAATGACAAATGCCAAAGATAGCAAGAGAATTCTGAAAGCAGCAAGAAAAAAGTGATTTATCACATTAAAGGGATCCTCAATAAGACTAAGTGCTGATTTCTTATCAGAAACCATGGTGGCAAGAAGGCAGTGGTATAATATATTTAAAGTACTGAAAGAGGAAAACTGCTAGCCCAAAATTCTTTATCTGGCAAAGCTGTCCTTCACAAATGAGAGAGAGTTTAAAATATTAACAGGTAAGTAGAGACTGATATAGTTTATCAACAAAAGACCCACTCTACAGGAATTATTATAGGGAGTTCTGCAGGATGAAAGGTAAAGACAGGAAAGTGTGGCTTGGAGTAGTGTGAAGAAATGAAGATTTCTTCATCAGTAAGGGTAACTAAAAGGGTAAATGCAAAACCCAAGAGTACTGTATCTTTAATTTAGAACTCTACTTCGAAATTCCTATAAGAGTCAGAATACAGTTGAACAAGAAAAAGGCATATTTCCTGATAATTGACATGCAAAATATAAAATGGTAAAATTGGACAAAAACAACATAAAGAGAAGAAACAGGGACATATGGGAGTAGAGAACATATACGTTATTGAAGCTAAATGGGTATCTTTCCAAATTAGTAGGTTGTTTAATATAAACCCCAAGGTAACCACAAAGAAAGTATTTTTAAAACATACAGGAACAGAAGTGAGAAAGGGATCAGTCAGATACATCACAAAAGAAAAGAAGGTTGCAATAAAGGAAAAGAGAGACAAAAAAGATATTACATATAAAAACCAAAGGACAAAATGGCAAAACTAAGTACTGCTTTCACAGTAATAACACTGAATGTTAATAGATTAAACTCCCCAATCAAAACACACAGATTGGCTGAATGGATTTTAAAAAGAGCATGATCCAACTATATGTTATTTATAAGACTCACCTTAGACCCAAAGACACAAATAGTTTGAAAGTGAAAGGTTAGAAAAAGACATTCCCTGCAAATAAGAACCAAAAAAGAGCTGTGGTAGCTATACTAACATCAGGCAAAATAGACTTTAAGCCAAAAGCTATTATAAGAGACAAAGAAGGACACTATATATTAATAAAAGTCACAATACACCAAGAAGAAATAACAATTGAGAATAATATGCACCTAACCACGGTGCCCCAAATACATGAGGCAAACACTGGCAAAACTGAAGGGAGAAATAGACACTTCTACAGTGAAGTATTGGAGACTTCAATATACCACTCTCATCAATAGATAAAACATCTGGATGGAAGATCAATAAGGAAACAGAAAACCAGAATAATATGACAAATGAACTAGATTTACCAGGCATATACAGAACATTGCACCCCATAACAGCAGCATATATATTATTCTCAAGTGCACACTGATCATTTTCCAGAATAGACCACATGTTGGGTCACAAATAAATTTGTGTCTCAATAAATTTTAAAAGATTGAAATTATACAAAGCATATTTGGAAATAATCTGGGAATCAATAACAGGCAGAGACCTGGAAAATCCACAAATATATGGAGTTAAGTAACACAGTCTTAAACAATCAGTGGGTCAAAGAAGAAATTGCAAGAGGAATCAGTAAATATCTTGAGACGAATGAAAATGAGAACACAACATATCAAAACCTATGGGATGCAATGAAGGCAGTGCTAAGGGGGAAATTTATAACCCTAAATGCTCTTTTTTTTTTTCAAAAAAGAAGAAAAAGTTAAAATCAAAGACCTAACTGCACACCTGAAGGAACTACAAAAGAACAGCAAATTAATCCCAAAGCAAGAAGAAGGAAAGAACTAAGATTAGCAGAAATAAATTAAATTGAGAATAAAATAAAATAAAAAAACAATAGAATCAGCAAAAATTGACAAACCCTTAGCTAGACTGACAAAGAAAAAAGACAGAAGATGCAAATAAATAAAATCAGAAATGAGAAGAGGGACATACTACTGACCCCACAGAAAGAAAAAGGGGCATAAGAGGAACAACTATATGCCAACAAATTAGACAACCTACATGAAATGGACAAATTTCTAGAAACACACGAACAACCTACACTGGTTCTAGAAGAACTAGAAGGCCTCAATAGACCAATTACAAGTTAAGAGACTGAATCAGTCATCAAAAACCCCATGTATTGGTCTGAGTCTTTAATGTGGACCCCAGAAAATTATATTCTTAAATTGAACCTGTTGAAATTCTTTAGATTAGATTAGATCAGATCAGATCAGATCAGTTAAGGGGCATTTGATTAGACTGCTCCAGTAGCTCAGGATGGGTCTCAATCCTCTTACTGGAGTCCTTTATAAATAGAGAAATAAGGCACAGACACAGAAATAAGGCTGCAGTGTCAGAGAGAAGCCTTCAGAAATCAATGAATCTGGGAGAGAGAAAAGCGACCAATAGAGCAGCCCGAAGCAGGACTAGCAATGAGGCCCAGAGGAGAAGAAAGAGACAGGAGATGAGCAGACACCACCATGTGCCCGATCACCTACAGCTGAGCTGGGGATGAAAATGAGCCTGTAAAAAGCAGAGACCAGCGGTGCCACCATTGTGCCTTGCCATGTGGCAGGAGTTCAGGATTGCCAGCAGCTGACCTTCAGTGAGAGAGCATCTTTGATGATGCCTTGATTTGGACACTTTCACAGCCTCTGAACTGTAAGTTTTAACCTAATAATTCCCATTATAAAACCCAACACATTCCTGGCATGTTGCTCCCAGCAGCTTTTAGCAAACTAAAACACCTCCTAACAAAGAAAAGCTCAGGACCAGATGGTTTCACAGGTGAATTCTACCATTTATTCCAAGAATGAATACCAATCCTGCTCAAACTCTTCCAAAAAATTGACAAGGAGGGAACACTACCTAATTCATCCTAAGAAGCCAGCATCACCCCAATACCAAAGCCAAATACAGATACTACACAAAAATTACAGAACAATTTCTCTTATGAGTATACTGCAAAAAATCATCAACAAAATACTTGCAAATCAAATCCAAGAGCACATTAAAAGCATTATGCACCATGATCAAGTGGGTTTTATCCCAGGTATGCAAGCGTGGTTCAACATAAGAAAATCTATTAATGTAATAAACCACAATAACAAAATGAAAGGGTGAAAAAGCACATGATCATCTCCAACCATGCAGAAAAGGCATTTGACAAAATACAGCATCCTTTCTTGGTAAAAAAAAAAAAAAAAAAACACTTGGAAAAATGGGAAAAGAAGGAAACTTCCTCAACATGATAAAGGGTATATATAAAAAACCCACAGCTGACATCATACTCAATGGTGTAAAACAAAGACACCCACTGTCACCA